>JABUQX010096432.1:12500-20000 GCA_015478945.1 Trachelipus rathkii
ATTAGCCATGCTGCTAGATTTTAGATACTATTCGCACTTGGTTAGATCTAGATTCATTTTAGACCTCTGAATTAGATATTAGATCTAATTCGTGACCTCGCATATTCATTAGAAATATTTTTCGTCTGTGACTGAGATCAATGCGATCTATTAGCACTTTGCTAATTACGGATTAAAATCTTTTTCTGGTGTTTAAGTATTATGATGCTATATTCGTTACACGCCTAGATATATTATATTTCTGACTTCTGACTATGTCTAGTATTCTATATTTTGTTTGAACTAGATTAAGATCTGCTAGCTGTCAGCTGACAAGATTACTTAGTAAAATATATATTATTTCCAATTTATCTATTTAATTTTATTTTGCAAATTAATTTTTTTTTTAAACTAAATAAAAAGCAGCATATTGAATAATGTTTAGTAGTTTCAGCGCTGTAAATTTTCTCTTATATTCGAAAGCCGTGCTACGTAGTTGATTATCCTGAGCCGGAGAGAGAAAAAATTTTATCTACGAAGAATCGGAGACCGGACCGATATCTTTTTATTAGGAGTGATCCGGGATCCAAGTAATTTTAAAACTATTGTAAAAAGCTACTGCGAACTAGGATTAACTTAACATTACAATTACTATTTCATTTACTTTTTAAGTCTAAAGTTCCTACTTTAGTGTTTAAGTTACTATTTTTATTGTATTAAGATAAAGTTAACACACTTAAAGAGAGCGATATAGGCCTATTGCTCATAATGAGGGGAAACCTCTCCAGCCGTAAGACTGTGCTACTTCGGTGATCCAGATCTCATTCTATTTATTAGGAATAACGAGATCAGAACCACTTCTAGTACCCTTTCAACTAATAAATTAGCAAATTTTTAAATTATGTGTATGCAGTATAGCCATTTTTCATCTAATTTCTTGCGAAAGGAAAATTTTAAAATCTATTTTTCAATTAATTATAATTATATTTAATTATTTCTTCTTTGTTTAATATAATAATATAATTAATATATAATTTAATTAAATTATAATAATATAAATATTTATTATTAATGATTTTATTATTATTATTATTCATTCATAAAATTATTATTATTAATTTATTATTTTATTATTTATTTTAATTATTTATTATTATTGTATTTCATTATTTAATCTTATTCATAAGTTTGTTAATCTTCCTTTTGTTATTACTAATGAGTGTGTAGTCTTAAATTTTCAATACTAAAGAAGACCATTTTTGAACTGTTTGTAGTAATACCTTCGCCCCCTTCGTGAGAGTCACCTCTCCATTCTTTTGGTTCTCTACACCCGTGTGTATTAATATTATCTTATTTAAATTCATTATCTGATGCATAAGTTAGAATTAATATTATATATATAGATTACTTAATAATATTTAATATACATATATAATAATATATATTTTTAGGTAAGATTTACTATATTTTATATTTATCATCTCACTACTATATTACCTTGGCGCTATTATGTGTAGTAATAACTAACAATTGTAAAACAGATTGTCTTGGGTGATACCTTACCAAGTAATTATCAACAAAATCAACTTCCCGTTAGTAAAGAACCGCCCCTCTAAAGTCGTTATCATTTCTCAATTTTTTAAAATATTCAACGTGATTTTAAATTATTTTACATAAATTTTTGAATTATATGTCCTCCTAATCAGACCTACAATTCTTTAGACGCTATATTTTAGTAGTAGAAGGAGGCATGTATTGTAATAGATTTAAAAATAATCTAAAGGCTTATATTTAACAGCCTATATTAGCTATTCATCGTACATAAAACGAGTAATTCTTTGGTTTCCAATTGTCAATATGTTAAGCCCCGTTTCCATAAAAGGTAAGCTAGGGCATATAATTTTGTATAATGACTGAGGTTGGCCGATCGGACAGGTGCGGCTCGGCGGTGCAGTACACAATTTTCACAAGTGTTACCGCGATGTGCGAGATCGCGGAGCGCGTTGAAAACAAAGGTGTGTGTGGTGTGGTTGCGCTACCAAATTAGTACTAATTCCAGTGTTCGTGCGGTGTGCGAGCGAGTGAAACATAAATGGTGCGTTCCATGCGGTGCAGTACTTATCAAATTACAGTGGTTCGGTTGAGGTGCGGAGGTAGCAGCGTTGAACACACCAAGGTGTGCGTTGTGCTGCGCCAAGTACACGAATTCCAGTGATATCGGTGCTGTGCGGAGGGACGGAGGCGCAGTTGTAAACATGTAAGGCCTCCATGCGTCGGTGCAGCTAATTTCTAATTGATTAGTTGTTATCTATCATACCGACAGGATAGTAGGTTGTCGGTGCGGAGTCTGCCGCTTAATTTACGAGTTAAAAGGTGTGGTGACGGGTGCGAAGAGTGCTAGTACATACATATTCTTAGTTATTCCGAGTGCGCTGTGTGGGCTGAGCGTGCAGCAGCGTTGAATATCTAACAGGGTGAGTATGCGATGTTGCTAGAGGTGTACATCAATTTTCCATTGAATATTCCTCGTGCGGGACGGAGCGAGATTCGTAGCTTGTTAGACACAAATCAAATAATAGGGTGCTGTATGTGATTATTTTGTCGGATTGCATATGTATGTCATCTATATATCTTCATTAGAAGGTTTTCCGGTGTCGGTGGCGTATCAAAAAAATCTATCATTTTGGTAGACGGTGGCGTGTTGCGCAAATTACTTCGTTCTGTTAAGGAACACCCAAGTACACTCCTTCCTATGTCTACCGTCATGATCAGTATCTAGCTCTCAATATATATAATAAAAATAGTGATCTGACATTATGGTAATAAAGCTGTAGAGTTATTCAATAGTTCTGACACGGCATTATTATCGATATTTTGCGATATTCGTTTTTTGTTCTTCTTAAATATCTTTTTCGTCCCCATGTAAGAAGGACTAAATAGAAAGCTCTGGCAATCTCTTTCATATTAATATACTCGCTCTACACCAGTCTTTAATTCTTTTTAACACTATAATATCAGTGGAATAAGGATCCATTAAGCTTTAGGTGCCATTTAATAAGTTTTGTTTATTAGTTATCAGCCACGTATAAGTGTAGTTGTCTTATCTTAAACAAAAACATTATCATAACATTCCATGATTTTGATATATGTATAAAACAAAGAAAAATAATATTAATATATGGTAATTGTGGCAATTTTTTTAACAACATGTGGCAGCGGAAATTTAAACCGTGAAAACATTAATTACTTTAAAAATAATATCTGATTTTTTAGACCACACTATACTCAATATTCCCCAATTTATAGGGAAGAACTATCGATATATCGATACTTACCAGTAAACATCTATCGATTCTATGTAGATCGGACGACACAAAATGGTTTTTGTTCCTATACACACTCGAGCGATCACTGACTGTGCTATTTATTTCGTGGTATCGGGTAAAATTATCGTATAGATTTTAATTTGACATAGAAAAAACTATTGATAGATATGAGTTTCACTTCACCTGAAATAGAGCTTATCAGATTAATTAATTACTATTTCTTAATCTTTACTCGGTGATATTATACTTATCGTATATATTACTAAATTTATGTAAAGAAAATATAGATAGATTTTTATTTTAATATGACCGCAATCGATATATAAAGAATAATTTAACTCTGGAAACTATTTCAACTAGAAGATCTAAATTTATATACTGGAAATATATCTTTGTATTAATATATAATCGAGTCCTGACTCGTAGGATAATGAACTACTACGACGTATTATCTGAATTAATATATAGGTCATAAAGCTTGCTTCATCATCATTCTGTTCTGTACTGTATCAACTATCAGTATACACTTCTAAGCACATTTTACTGCACTAGGTGGATAATCAAATATTATTCTAAATCATTTACAGGCATGCTAACTATCGAGTTTTCCGATATTCCACAGAAAAAAACTACGGTAAATCGACGCGTAGCTTAATACTAATAATACTGGGAAAGCAAAATTGCAAAGTTAGATCTCACTTTCCTTTAATGAACAATCTGGAGGGTAGAATTAATATGACTGGTATCATACTCTAGGACGAATAGACTTATAGAGACTCAAAAAACTTAGTCGATATTTCGTGTACCGTCTTGCAAAATCTCCCGTTCATTCGATAGATTCTAAATTTATTACTGGGAAGTTATCCTATCCGATCTCATCGCACGATAGCTATCATTCGATATACTCTTCCGATATATCCTTATCATCATATATCTTCTCTCGATCTCTTTAATAAATACTCTCGTGACATAGCTCTACTCGATCACATCTTATCAGTGATCAATCTTAACTGAAGGAAACTCACTTATATCAATTTCAATTTACAAGGATGAACTATCGATATATGTCTCATTTACTTGCGAAAAAAAACTATCGATACATCGATTTTGATTCTATTTTCACAGGAATGACTAATCGACTATCTCGTGAAAGATATCAATCCGTGAAAAACTATCATATTCTCTGATTTTTTTTTACAGCTAATCAGCTTCTTTTAATCAAGCGTTAAAGCCGTTACTAAGAATATATTCGACTCACGTAAAAAGTTTTGACATTAATATCCAGGTTTATACGATATTACTCAATTTAAGTATTTTATACTTTCGATCCAGCGTGCTTATACACTTCTCGTATCTAAATCAGTCTATTATCACTTCCAAAGTAAATATGAATCGATATTTACATTATAAAACAGGGATGTGAGCGCTAAATCCTTTTGTACTCCTACATTTAAAAATTCGGGCTCAGTCCACTTCAAAACCATAGCTGGCTACGAAGCCTAATAAAATATAGCTACAATTTAAATCTTTTAACTGTGTTTTATTCTTATGCCCTTATTATCGTACTATCTCATGTACGTTATTTCTGTATAGTAGGTTAACTATCACTTTATATCATAATTATGAATGGTGTTTATACCTGATATATCGAAAGAAAAAAGTCCACGTCATAATTATGTAGGAATTTTTACTATAACATCAATTATCTCTCATATCTAGAACATTTAATATTCCGATATTATCCGATATAAACCTTTAGGTAATATTTTTTATCAATACATTGAAGAAATAACAACTGTAACTATTTATAATCATATTATTACTCATATCAATTTTGAGGATAATGAATACAGCCTCTTTTCTAATCTGGGTGTATTTTTTGTATACAATCAATCGATAAGACATAACATTATATAAAATAATAAATAGCAGACTGAGCGGTAATTTTACTGTAAATATATACTACTTCGAACTAGGGAGCTGTTAATATTTGGAATAAAAGTGTGGTTTTGCCATATGAAGTTGTTAATTGTGATTCACTTGCAAAATTTAATAAAGGATTGGAAAGGTACGCCCCCTATATGGATAACGTGTGAGAGCTTGGGTATCATGGTTATGTTAGTACAAGCATTTTCTACTGGGTATTAGTCCAGAGTAAGCCATATCAAACGGTCTGGTATGAGGTAAAATGACTCTATATCTACTAATTCAAAATGAACCAGTTAGTGGTTTTACGCTCTGTCTTAGTTTTTTTTTAAACTAACTCTCTCTCCTCTCTAAAAAAATAGGAAAAAGATCAGTTTTAGGTAGACACAAAATGATATTGCAAAATTGCCTGAAATATATGGGCCGAAGCAAATTAATGATTGATGGGTATTGTTTTTAGCGAAGAGTTAAAAAATAGATATTACTGGAAGCGCAGTATTTTTTTTTTATTTTTTATTGTTTTTTTTTTTCTCTTTGTTAATAAATTAATTAATAACAATTATAAATAATTATTAATAAAAAAGATATAAAAAAAATTATATTAATAGTGAGAGAGTATCTATAATAACTCAATCTAAATTAATAAAATAATTATAAACTTTATACTATGAAGTAATATATGTGATATTAAGTTAATCCTAAATAATTTAATTAATTAATGAAAATTTTATATTATAAAAATAAATGATTAACGTAATATATTTCCTTATGACTATAAGCAAAGTTTATCCTGTATGACATAATAAAGCTTGAAGGGTGAAAGAATCGTTGGAGGAGCGCGAGTGGACGGGTTTGATAATATCTGTGACGTAGACTCGTGAGAGCGATGCTGCGTAGAAATTCCTAAACTGCTATATAAACGAAAATTTAAGTATTGATTTATGAGTTTAATTTCTTCGGAATAAAACGAGAATAGATCTAACTTTACCTAGCTCAAAATTTTTTGTTAAGACCGTAAACTATAGGGAACTATCTCCGTTGTATACAATAAGATTGATACGATCTTATTTTCAGAGAGTATCAGCATAGAAACATTACGTAATGTCGTAACGATATTAGATATTTCGCAACGATAAAAAATACTGTAAAATTAATAAATAAAGTAGCAAAATGTAATCTCTAACATAACCCAACCTATCACGACCCAATCTAACCTACGAACCTATCACAACCTACAATGAGGTACAAATAGAGAGATGATAGATTCATATTTATGCCAGTTTTTATGTGGAAGAAAAAACATGACAAAAATCAGTATTTAGAGGAAATGTTAAAAAATATTGCAAATTTCTATGTCAATAATAATAATAATAATAATAATAATAATAATAATAATAATAATAATAATAATAATAATAATAATAATAATAATAATAATAATAAACGTGAATATTAACAGATGGTAAAAATGAATGAATACAAGTGTTGAACAATTATACGTTAAAATTTATTTAGACGTCCTAAAATTAATGATAATGATAATGATAATAATAATAATAATAATAATAATAATAATAATAATAATAATAATAATAATAATAATAATAATAATAATAATAATAGACACACGAGTGAAGAAATAATAAAATTATGGTCGTTATGAGTTACGTGAATTGGTTAATTTCTCAAAGATATTGTTGACTAAGAAAAAAAATATATGAATGGTAAAATAGATTAATGAAGTAGTAATCAATAATAATAAAAACTCTTACCTAAAATATTAATAGAAAAAAATAAGAAGTATTATGTAAACACCACGAAAAAATATGAGAAAATTACCTTCGTTTGCTTGGTAGGTCGAGGCAAAAGTGACTATAAAATGAAAACTTTGTTACCAAGAAATCGTGTTTTGTAGGCGTGGAGGGAATCTTTACCCTCAAGGTAATGGATACAGTTATACCTCTCTACGCCATTGTAAATCGGATGTTGACAATTTTCTCGAAGGGAAAATAAGTTGGTCCAGAACCAAACTAAGCTCTTGGTCAAAAGGAAACAGGACAAAAGAAAAATAGTTTTATGTTTTAGAGATATAAATTTGAATTTATGAGAATGCTTGGGAGAAAGGAAAAAATAATCTTTTTCAGATCCGTTTTGCAAATCACAGGAAGGGAGTAATATATATATATATACCGGTATAATTATATATTATATATATAATATATATATATATATATATATATATATATATATATTAATATATATATATATA
>JABUQX010096433.1:0-38562 GCA_015478945.1 Trachelipus rathkii
GTCTTTTGATAACATAGGAGAAAACTGTCCTTTAGTTTGCAACAAACAGGTAAATATAATGTTTCATTTTTTTAAAATTTATTTCTCAGTACCATTCAGCAATGGGTTTGTGTTAAATGTACTTGTAATTGAGCAAAAACTGTGAAATCCTTTGTCGTGAGAGAAGGGATCATGGTTCGATCTTGCTCACCAGGGAACCCAGGTCTCGCCACGAGAGCCGATTTCTCTACTGTTTGAGTCACAGGCAGAAATGCATAAATGCAAAAAGGGAAGTGACATAATGCTAAAGAATATTTTCCAAAAAGCGTTTAGGTAAAGATGTGGGTCATTCAACACAAAGTTAATAGAAAGAATATAAATCTTTGAAATCTAATTAAATAAAGGGAATAAATATAAATGTAAAGATAAATGGAAAAAAATCTGATTTAAATTGTTAACAATGCATCAGACAATGATTGATTAGGTAATGTGGATGTTTGATATCTCTTAAGTGAGAGAACTGAAAAGGTTTAAAGGATAGAGAAATGGGTAAAATTAATTGTATGAAAAAAAATGAATAGGCTTTGGTTTTATTATTTGTTGTCTATTAGAATAATATAATTAGTATTAGTTTCCCTTTGTATTTATTCTTCGCAATTGATCTGATTCAGTGATTTTTATACTTTTGTTTATAAAAATTTTTTTTAGCTATAATTGACAAACCTTTAATATAATTAAAGCGTTTTATCTATTTCTTTTCTATTTTTTTTGTTTTTTTATTTTTTAAAAGCATAATGCCGGAGATATCTAGGTAAGTATATATACGTGATAGGGGCGGCATTCGGGGCTCGGTCTTCAGGAGAAAAAAGGTGGCAAGAAAGACTTTTTTATCCTATTAAACCTTCAGGTACGTAGTATGTTTTTTTTTAGACGCTGTATCTTCTTATCCTTTCATTTTTGCTAAGTAACAAGACTAACTTTGAGTGTTATTTTACATGAGTAAGAGAAATTTAAGTTTTTTTAAAAATTTTTTTGGCTTAAATCTAACCCGACATGTTACTTTAAATCAGACAGTCAAGATTATATATTATATATATATAGTTATATATATTATATTATATATTATAATATATATATTATATATAGAGTTATATATATATATATATATTATATATATTATATATATATATATATATATATATATATATATATATATATATATAAAAATAGATTATATATAAATAAAAAACATATAATGATAGTAATATTATATAAATCAATACGAATGTAACTAGATATATATACTATTATACTTTATATTATATATATATATATTATATAATATATTATATATATATATATATATTTACATATATATATATATATATTAATATAATATATATATATAATATATATATATATATATATTATTATAATATATATATTATATATTATTTCATTTTTTTCTCCCTAAATCCCCAGATGGGGTAAGGTGCGTGGCAACATGGAAAGAAAAGTAGAAGAAAAGATATAAGGCCGGGTATCCCAAACCAGCGCCACCAACGTGCTCGCAGTCGAGTTTTAATTCTTGCCCCCAGGTAGATAAAACTTCAACTGCTACGCGGAGAATTGAACCAGCGTCCTCTCGTATGAGAGTCGGCGAGTAAACCTCCTGCGCCATGGGCGTTCTTATTTAATTTAAAATCATATTTTTTAGCATTAATTTCAGTTACAAATCTATTGAGATAAATACTAAACACCTCTGCGGAAAGGGTTACATTGTAATTTTTTTTCATATTGCTTTGAATGTATTTTCTAATTTTAGGTATTGTTATATTAGATATTGACTAACTTTATTCTTTTTGTATATAGCAAATAATAATGAAGATAATACGGAAGAATTCTGCTATCCAGATGAGGGTGAAGAAGTGGAGGAAGTCATCAGTGAATCTGAAGGAGAATCACGACCATCAAGTCCCGCTTCGACAGATGTTCAACGAAAGCTTAAACCCAAACGTATCCTGAGCTCTCTAGAAATTACGATGAATGATAGCAGGAGTTGTGATATAATTAAAGAAAGATCAACGAAAAGGAGCAAAGGAGAAATTGAAACGGACATTTCTTCCAGACAACAAACTGCTTCATGTCCTCGAACCGAAGACCCTTCTGGTGATCGGAAGAAAGCAAGAATTGAAGAAAAAGGAGGTGACATTGAAGTTGAAGCAGAAGTAGAAACAGAAGCGGAAGCTGTGATATATGGCCTTGAAACGGCTCAAGTAGATTCTGATCCTTTAGAATGGTCAATAGATGATGTAGAGAGATACGTATCCAGTCAGCCAGACATTTCACACCATGCAGTTAAATTAAAAGAACAGGAAGTGGATGGTAGAGCTTTGCTTCTCCTTAACTTACCTTCATTAATTCATCATATGGGACTCCCTCATAGTGTAGCTGTTATACTTGCCCAACATATTTGCAAAGTGAAAATGGCGCACTTTGTTAATTATTACCCAAAGTATGTTAAAAAAGTAACGTAATTTTATGTATAAAATATTTTATTTTTAAATGTTATATATATATATATATCGTATACTGTGTTAAGTTTCATATCTTTTATGTAATATTAGATTAACTAATTTTCATTATATGATTAGTTAGCTATCATATACAATTGTACATTATCTGTTAAATATTTCAAACTATAAGGCATGATAAAATTCCTGTTAATAAATTTTTACAGAAACTGTATATAAAAAAATTTATTTAATTTTTATCACGTATTGTACTTAAAAGTTCTAGTACTGAATACACGTATTTTTAAACCATACAATCAAATTTATATTCAAATCTCACTGTAAATATAATTGTCTTTTTTTTATTGTAATTTATATTAATTGTTTTAACTTAAAATTTAAATTTAGTGATTTTTACATCGTAAAATTTCCCATCAGTAATTCCCATTACATTATATGAATATTTTTGTTCAATACATTTTTGACAGTAAGTCATTGGTGTGACCCTTTATTTGAACATTTCAGTAAGCCTGTTATGAATTTATATTGACTAAATATTTCTGGGGGGTCCAGTTGACAATTTGGTAGGGCTATGTCCCCCACCCTGGGCTCCCCGTATTGTTACGCCTTTGCCGAAATTTAGCAATATTAGTCCAGTCTTTTGAATTCTTGATCTCAGATCACTTATGTGATTAGATATTTCATGGCCCTTAAATTTTTTTGATTATTTCTACCATTAGTGGCTTTTTAAAAATACAAAAATACACTCAATATATTTTTCTCTTTCTTCAACTTTATACCAGGAATTATTATGAAATAAATTTCTTCTCTTTCATTTCATTATTATTATTATTATTATTATTATTATTATTATTATTATTATTATTATTATTATTATTATTATTATTATTATTATTATTATTATTATTATTATTATTATTATTATTAAATGGGCAGCTGTGTTCAGTATATAAATAGTTATAAGATACATGTAAAATAAATGTGAATATTTGTATATATTTTTGAAATATTAAATATTTTTGTATATTTGCAGTTTATTTTCTTGTGCTCTGGAAAAAATTTTTAGACTTGAAAATGCGTGTTTATTATTATCTTCCTCCTATCCCCAGATTGGGAATGAGGTGGGTAGCATACAACGGAATAGAAAAGTAGAACATTATTATTATTATTATTATTATTATTATTATTTTTATTATTATTATTATTATTATTATTATTATGTTGATAGTGAAGCATGTGTATAAATGGAGTGGAAAATGAGTGGTTTAATATTAAATAGTTGAGCGATGTAGGGATGTGACATGTCACATGTCGTCACCATGGCTATTTAATTTGTACATGAATGAGGTGGCAGGGGGGAAGGTGTTATACTGATGGAGAATGGAGGGTGCTCTGCTTATTGTACGCTGATGATTTGGTTTTGTGTGGCGAATCTAATGAAAGTTTGAGAGGATTGGTAGAGGAGTTTGGCAGGGTGTGTAAAAGGGGTTGAGGGGTTGAAATTAAATGTAGATAAGAATAAGGTGAGGAGAGTCCGTGATATAAAAATCATGTTGGATGTTGAGCAAATGGAACAAGTACCTGAGTTTTAATATTTAGATTATATGTTGGATGAAAAGGGAATGGATGACGCAGAGTGTAGTAGAAAAGTTGTGAATAGTAGGAAGGTGGCCGGTGGAATTAAATATTTGGTGAATGCAAAGGGAGTAAGTCTTGAGTGCGCTAGGGTTCTGCATGAGGGTATGTAGTTAACAGTGTTAATATGAAATTGGATTGGTGTGAAGTAAGCGGTATAGATCTAAGGTACAATCTATTCTGATGGATAATCTTAGGGTCTTGTTAGGTCATATGGAAAGGATGGATAATTGTCAGTTGGTTAAGCGGATGTATAGTGGTGAGTGTGTTGCAATCCACCGGCTGGGAGACGGAAGAAAAAGTGGATTGAGTTCGTTAAAGGAGTGTCTGAAGGAAAAGAATGTGAGTTTAACAGAAAAGCGAGAAGGAGGTGATGATGGAATGAATGTCTGAGCTTTGTAAGGAGTATGGTTGGTGGGCTGACCGGGGGTGAACTCTACTTTGGCGAGCGATACAATTTTCACCGTTTCTTCATCTTTGTTAGTTTCAGTCCATCAGCAATCAAATTTGCTCTTTCTAATACATCCATTATCTCTCCTCTTCTCTTAAACATTTATTCCTCTGACATTCCATGTATCCATCGATTCTACGTAAGATAGAAGGCGTTACGGCGATGCACGCTCACGAGGCTGCATTAAAGCGTTCTGGCAAAGATAATGGTATGGGATCCTAACATACCCTGTCCTTAGTCGCCTTCTACGATAGGCAGGACAATGTCGCAATTTTTTCTCCCCCACATAGGGATATGGGATAGGGATGTTCTATATTTATGATGTCTAGATCTGAAGGGGGTGTGGATATAGGTATGTGTATATGATTGTGGATTAAAGTGGTGTTGAAGATGAGTGTGTGTATGTAAGCAGAAAAGAAAGGTGAGCCATGTGGAATGTATGCATAGCCATAACAAAATGGGAGGTAATTTCATCGTGCGAGTATGCGTGTATACTACCTCTATTATTATTAATTTTTTTATAATACCCCGTTCTTCATCTTGTTATTGGAGTATTATAGGAAGTATCTTATCAATTACCTTCTTTTAAGTATGGTTGTAGCTTGGTTCTACGCTGGTTCTTGTTTCACCTCATCCACCTTCCCGGTAATAATAAGTTACTAATGACAAAAAAAGAACTGTTTTTGTTTTGGCAGGCTGCTCATTGTGAAGCCCGACTCAGCTAAAATGGGGAGTCTGTTTACACTCTTCACTTAAGTGTAAAATCTGAGGCTTGGCGGGCCACACGCAAATAGTCACTATATGAGAAGGATTTCTGGGCTCGACATCAAGGTGGGGTGCGGTTCCGCTGCTCGTTCGCATATTCTGATAGGTTCTATTATTTTTATATTTTAATACTTTGAGTTTATTTTAAAAATTAGATTTTTTCAAACGTTTTACTTTAACGTAATATAAAACTTGGTTTTAAGAAAGGGTTGGCGATTTAATGTGGGCACCAACTCGCCGCCGCCTCACATTAAGCAAAAATAAGCCAGGAGTGAACTCTTATCAGAGTCCAATTTTTAAGATCCTCATGGCAATATTGCGTCATTACACAAATATTTAATGAATATTTTTCTTAAATATACAAATTTTGGGGGATGGCACTCTCCCAAGTTAACTCCTGTCTGTTTTTTTTTTGTTTTGTTTTTTTTTTTAATCATTTTTAAGTAATTATTTTGAAAATTAAAAAGAATTTAGAAATTTGTTTGTTGTGGCCGAACAACAACGTTTCGTTACATTTCGATGTGGGCAATGACGGGTATAGGGTAAATTTTAGGGTGGTTTCTTTTAAAACGGCTATTGGAAATTTTGAATTTGTTACGAGCAACAAATTTACCTATATTTTTGAGGCATATCTGATTTGAGTGATAAATTTCACCTTATCTAATTGACAACTGGCATGTTATATCTTTTACTGTGAAGGCTCTAACAGTTGGTAGGGTGGCCGATATATTAACTATTGATGATGAATACTTTAAAAGTATCAATTGCTTGTACAAAATTTATAAAACAAGCTGCGTTTCCAGAAGCCGAGTGCAGCCGTGTGCAAAATCGCTCGGAAACTCTTCGAATTGAAAAAAAATTAATTAACAATCACACCAACGGAAATTTGAGTACCTGGAAAGGCTGAGTCACCGTCGGATCAGGTTTGTTAAAAATTTGTTTGTAACCAAAGTGATTGCTTCACGGCAGCCGCCGTTTATTAATTCGAAATCGAGAATGTACGCCGGCGCCTGCTATGACGCTTTCGTGAACGTTAAAAATGCGCAACGGCTCTGGAACGATGCATGTGCGACTGGTGTGGCCACAAGGGCTGCATCGGGCTTTGTAAATGAATTATTTTATAAACAATTCTTCAAGATTTAAAGGAAAATATTGAATATACGCTTCCATACAAGAGAGAATCAATCGACTAATTTTCGATAGTATCGGAATATATATATATTATATATATATATATATATATATATATTATATTATTACTAATATATATTATTATATATATATATTATATATATATATATATATATATATATATATATATTATATATATATATATTATATAAGAGCTATGGCGTGCGCCACCGAGTTGCGCATATGCGCCTATGGCGCACTATCAATTAAAGGCGCATAGGCGCATCAATTTTTAAAAAGGCGGACTACAGCATAGGCGAGCCGCAATCTTGCGCCTATAGCCGTCGCCTATGACAGGAACATTGCATTTATTTTTTACCTTAAAAGCTTAGAACATTTTCTTTTTAAAGATGGCTACTTAGTCTCATTCTAAAACTAGTGTAACTTATATTGATATATATTATTATATATTATATATATATATATTATATATATATATATATATATATTTATATATATATATATATTTATATATATTATATTATATTATATTTATATATATAATTATATTATATTATATACCTAGTTAGTAGTTTTAACTACAAATAATTAACGCACTATGGGCTCTGAAATTTGCACTTTGCAGGCTCGTGCTGGACTCCTGGGTAAAACATGGACCCAAGGACATGAGGAGATATAGATAGATATTAGTTTTACGCGGTTTTATTACAAAAATTATAAATGTGTTTTTCTTCTTATAAAAAAAAGGCATGCTTTTTTATCGGACAAAGTTCTTTGGGAAATAAATTTCGCGAGAGGCATGCGGCGAAAAGTCGCAGCGCAAAGGCGCTAGGCGCTAGGCGCATTGATGTGAAAAAAATATAGGCGCACTAGGTCGCGGCGGGCATAGGGCAGGCGCACTCAAAAATTATAGGCGCGCTCCCTTCTGATATATATATATATTATATATATATATATAATATATATATATATTAAATATATATATATATATATATATATATTATATTAATATATATAATCTATATATATATATATATATATTAATATATATATTATAATATATATATTATATTCGAGAAAGCCGCTCTAATCTTCTAACTATCGTCCTATTCGTCTAACTCTTGTATTTATCTAGATTTTGAAAAATTCTCAACTTTTCATTTCTTAGACGATATGGAATTTTATTCTTCTTTCGATCGCCAGTAGGTTTGGGCTCGAAGTCTACTGGATAATACTTACTATTTAACAGATTTAACGGTTTTTCGCTCTGGAATTCTACGAGGAGGCTTGCGTGTTGGCGTTGACATATGGAAGCATTTGAACCGGTATGGCACGCGTCACTGACTTCAAGCTCCCTTCCTTTGGGTTTTTCTTTTGATTACCTATGCTAGCTTTCTTTTTAAATTGCTTAATATCGGGCTGTTGTTGATGGGCCGATTTCTTCTTTCTGTCAATAGGTGTTCCTCAGGGTTCTGTTTAATCTCCTCTTTTTCTGCATTTCATTAATGATCTTCTCACCTGCACTTATAACTCTATGCGATAACTCGACCGTTTCATTTTCAACTCATTTCAATTCTGCTCCTCTTTTTATTCTAGAATTGCCTCTCATTTAATTTTCGATTCTATTATGCTGATTGATAGACTTCGGGTGGGGTGTCCTCAGCGTTTGAATTTTAAATTCTTTAAACCAACTTTCTACAATCTCCTTCTCTATAAGAACATTCTAACTTTCCTATTTCCTTTCGACGGTTCTCTGCGTCTCTCCTGTTGACCCCTAATAAAATCCTATGGCTTACATAAGACATAAGAATTCTTGGAAACTCACATCAGCAAAGGATTTGCTAGGGCGGCTCAAGACTGGGAGTTCTGTTTAGAACTGGAGACTTTTCCTTCTCAGTTTCCAGCTATACAATTAAGGGTTCATTGCCTTGTATGGAGTATGCTCTCATTCTGGGGTGGGGGTCTGGTTTCACCGGACTTTTGGATAGGGTCGAGTCAAGGCCAAAAGTTTATAAACTGTCCTGTACTTTCTAGTTCACTTGACCTCTATCTTTTCGGGCGCGATGTTTTTTGTTTTATTTCTTTTCTGTAGGTATGTAGGGGGCAAAATGCCGAGGAACTTTCCACTCGCTACACACCTTTACGACGCCTCGTAGCCAAGGTGTGGCTGTGTCGGCCATGGGTTTGTGTTGATATTAGTACTCCAGCTAGTTCGTTGGTGCTTCTTCTTTCCTGCACCTTGTCTGTGGATTCTCATCCATTCCTGTGTTTCTACTCAATTTAATCTCCCTCCCTTTAAGCTTGCGTCTGTGCTCATTCGTAATTTGCGTTACTTGGTGAGCTTCTGAGACGTGTAAAACCCTCCTTGATAGGGGCTCTGCCGTGAGGGGCGGTGACACTTATATTATTATATATATATATATTATATATATATATATAATTATATATATATATATATTATATTATATATATATATATAATATATATATTATATATATATTATATATATACTATATATATATATATATATATATTATATATATATATGATACTCTTTTTGGTATCTTGAAGATACCATGTTCTTTTCTGTATCAGACCAGTGATCAGTTGACAATTTTTATTGGACGTTTTTTGAAATAAAATAATGTTTGCATTTTTCTGGATTTTTTTGACAATCCCGTGACCTCACGCGAATATATTGTAAGCAACTTTACTTTTAGTTCATTGGTATTTTTTTAACTTCCTAGGCTATATCTGAATTAAAATCTAAAAAAAGGGCTTATAGTCTATGACACAGAAAGATCACAAAAAGAGTCTTATTCGAAACTTTTCTGGTGACTTTATGGTATTGAGGCACGTGTTTGAAACATGATATCTGAATAATTACATGGTAGAAATTTGAAACAGAGTAGCCTTGGTATGATATTTTCTATACAAATTTTTTTCTATTATTGAGGTTTCACATACCTCAATATCAAAAAAATTACATAAATATAAAAAAATCAAAAAGCAAAAAAGCAAAAATCATGATTTTTTGGAGCAAAAAATAAGTGAAAATCAGTTGAAAAATCATTGATTTTTTCTGTGGATCCCGATGTATCTATACATATATATATATATCATAGTAGAGATAATATTAGTACTTCAATCCAATGTTATAATTTTCGGACCCTCTTGTGTGTTGGGTGTGTGCAGTGTACCTTTCCGTCAAAATTTCCCGCCAAATCAGGGATGGCCGTAAAAAATATTGATTTTTTTAACTGATTTTTTCAACGTGAGTTGTTAGTCAAAAAATCAATGATTTTTTTGGCTTTTTTATATATATTTTAATTTTTTCTTGGAATATTTAAGGGATTATTTTTAAATAGAAACATACAACAGTACTAACGAAGGAAAAGTAAGTATGTTGGAAAATACTGTGTAAATTCAATTAAGAGCATCATCAAAGAGAGTTTTATTTTGATGATATATTATCATTATTCAAATAAAAATCTTTAGTGTTGGGCTGTTTCATTGTGTCATAGACTATAAGCCTAATTTTAAGATTTTGAAATAGATATAGGCCTAGGGTTCAAATAATTCTTAAAGCATCTCAAAGAGTTTATTTACAATTATATTTCGCGTGACGTCATAAAAAAGCAAAAAATCCAAAATCGAAAAAAATCAAAAATTGATTTTTTTCTACAAAAATCAAAAATCCCCAACCCTGCACAAAACTGAATTGTTGGAAAGGAAATAAAAGTAATTCAGCATTTATTTTAAAATCATTTATTATAATAACTAAAAAATGATATAAATGTACAATTTGTAGTATTTAAATTAGCCTAACTTGAATTTGTTGTTTCAAAGAATTTTTGGTCTTTGAATAAGATCTTGATAGCCTTAGAAATCAGCCTTTTGTGTTGGAATAGTTAGCATTAAATCAAAATGTTAACCAATTTAGGGATATCTCTTAGCTGTTTATTCAAATTTGCTTGTAAAGTATTTGAAAGAATGAATATAGCTGTTTAGTCTTCAGCCAGAGAGCTGGACAATGAAAGGATGAGACTAGACTGTGTGAAATTAAAGTTTGATAGAAGTGAGTCCACAGTTGTGGTAAGACCTTATTGTAATTTTTTAGTGAAATTTAGTGAAAATGGATATACCATGGACAAAAATATAAATTCCGCTAAAACTAATAATAGAAGATACCATACCGGTATGAGAAAATATATAGCTAATAGTTTTTAAGATGGTTATAAACTAAAATAGAAGAGATATATATGTAGAAGTATATATAATAGTTTTATAATTATATTTTTAATATTTATCGGGTAAATTTTTTTTTAAGGAAATTAGAAAAATGACTAATATTTGTTTTTTAAAATTTTGCTGGATTACCTTATGTTGAAACGTCATAATAGTACATGATGAATATTTATCAATTCTAGAATGGGCATATCAGAAAATTGCCAGACAATTGTCAGATAATATCCTATCTATCTGACCTACTGGTAATATCTATACTGTGGTTACACTACTTTTATTTATTAGTACTTATCCATGTTTAATTTTCGGATCACCTTGTGTGTGTGTGTGTGGTGTGTGTGTGTGGTGTGTGTAGGTGATGTGTGTAGGTTGTTGTGCTGTGTGTGTGTAGGTGTGTGTGGTGTGTGTGTGTAGGTGTGTGTGTTGTGTGTGTGTGTGTGTAGGTGTGTGTGTGTAGTGTAGTGTGTGTGTGTCGTGTGTTGTGTGTGCTTTGTAGGTGATGTGTGTGTGGGTGTGTGTGTTGTGTGTGTAGGTGTGATGTGTGTGTGTGTGTGTTAGGTGTGTGTGTGTGTGTAGGTGTGTGTGTGTGTGTGTGGTGTGTGTGTGTGTGTGTGTGTGGCGAGTGTGTGTGTCTAAATATTTTCCGAAAAAAATAAAAACATTTAATTGTTTTTAATGCACAATTAAAAAACATCATTATATATTTTAATATATAGTCGTGTTAATTTTTTTTTTTTAAGGAAAATTACTAATATTTGTTTTTAAAATATTGCTGGATTAATTTATGCTCGAAAACGTCATAAATAGTCAATGAATTTTTTTTCATTCTAAAGGCAATATAGAAATTGCCCGACATATTCTATCATATCTATCTATTGACTAC
Source organism: Trachelipus rathkii (assembly GCA_015478945.1). Lineage (NCBI taxonomy): Eukaryota > Metazoa > Arthropoda > Malacostraca > Isopoda > Trachelipodidae > Trachelipus > Trachelipus rathkii. Next base: position 11,648 of record JABUQX010096433.1, read on the forward strand.
TGGTAATATATTATAATATATATGTGGTTACAGCATATAATTGTATTTTAATATAATGTTATAATTTTCGGACCACCTTGTGGTGTGTGTGTGTGTGTGTGTGTGTTGGTGTGTGTGTAGGTGTTGTGTGGGTGTGTGTGTGTGTGTAGGTGTGTGTGTGTTGTGTGTGTGTGGTTGTGTTGTGTGTGTGTGTGTGTGTGTGTGTGTGTGTGCAGAGTACCTTTCCCGTCGAGTATTAGAACAAAAAAATAAAACATTTAATTGTTTTGTATTTAGCAAAAAAAAAGCAAGTTTACTTTTTATATTTTTTTACTCATAAATATTAAAAAATTTTTTTTTAAAAGGAATGACTATATTTGTTTTTTTAAACATTGCTGATTACTTTATGTCGAAAACGTCATAATAGTAATGAAAATTTATTTTCAATTCTAGAAGGGCATATCAGAAAATTGCCGACATATGTCTATCTATCTGATACTGATAATATATATATACTATATAATATATATATTATATTATTATATATTATATATATAGTTATTATATATTATATATATATATATTATATATATATATTATATATTATTATTATTATATATATATATTATATATATATATATACCTGCGGTGCTCACGGCATGGTGTTTATAATTAATATTATATTATTATATATATTATTATATTATATTATATTATATATATTATATAATATATTATATATATAATATAATAAATATTATATATATATATATATATATATATATATATATATATTTAGTATGCGGTATCCAGGCAGGTGTATTAAATCTACATATATATATATATATATATATATATATATATATATATATATATATAATATTTTATAATATATATAATTATTATATAATATATATAAATATATATATATTATATATATATAATATATATATATATGGCAGAGATATTCAGGCTATTACTTAATACGTTTAATAGTAATACATCTAAGGTGATAGAGAAAAGAATGTGGCATTTAGTCTTTTATTAAAACAGAAATATTAAAATATTTATCAACAAAGGGGGTAGTGCCATCTGGGGCTATATAAGACCTATAATTTGACTTATAAATATATTTTATATAGACACCCGACACAAATCTTAAATGCGCCCTCTCTTCAACGAGGTAATTTTACAAGTCCCTGATTCAGTTTGACTCTCTTCCCGTTTTTGGCCCCGGTCATTACAATTCAAATTTGGCACCTCCCATTTGTGGGGTGCAGGAAGTCTTTAACAGTTTTTATACAAACGCTCTCTTAGTAACCAGACTGCTATTTCAATGGCTTTAACGAACTTTATATGTGCGAATGGGGTATGTAAGTCAGCCCCTTACACAGGTGCACATCTCTCTATGACATACATGCATATGTCTTTCAAGCTCGTACCTAATGACCTTCAATGATTACTGGCATATATATATATATATCTATATATATATATATTATATATATAATATTAGTATATAATATATATATATATATATATATTATATATAATATATATAATATATATATATATATATATATATATATAATATATATATAATATATATATATATTGTCGGCGTCTGGTGGACGGGGGCTGCGCACCATGGGAGTCAAGGCGCCCCCGGGACGAACGCCACAGAACTCCCCCGCGCATATGAAGGGGTTATGGTCGCTGTTGAAGAACCACTTCATTAGCTGAAGACTAGATGATGTTGAAGAGAGTGAGCGTTGTCGCGATGAATTGGCGTTTCGTCCGGGGGGCTGCTTTGGACTCCTCAGTGGTGGTCGCAGCCCCCTTCCACCAGACATATATATATATATATATATTATATATATATATATATATATATATTATATATATATATATATATATATATATATATATATATATATATATATATATATATATATATATATACATATATTATATATATATATATATGAATATAGTATTATTATATATATATATATATATAATCAGAGGCTACTCGTGCTCCGATGGCGAACTATCAATTTGTAGGCGCATAGGCGCAATAATTTATTAAAAAGGCCGCAAGCAAGGCAACAGCCAATTTCTGGCGCTTAGCGCGCTCATGAAACGGAAACAAAGATTTTTTTTACCCTTAAAAGTTAGAATAGAAGGTGGCAACTTGTATCATTCTAAAACCAGTGTAAAACTTAATAATATATATATTTATATATATATTTATATTATATATATATATATAATATATAATTAATATATATATATATATATAATATATATATATATATATATATATATATATATATATATATTATATATATATATATAGGTGATATTTGTTTAGGGACAACTATCATCGATCCATATCTCAAACTACACATAGTAAGGGAAAGGGATACATTGTCGGAAATCTGGCAAAATTATTATTGCGGAAGCTGTAAAAAAAAAAAAAAAAAAAAAAAAAAAAAATCTCAAAATAAAAAAATACAGCGAAGGAATACATTTTTGAATCCTTGTAAATTTTAGTTAGGAAAAATGTAAAAAAAATATAATAACTAAATAAAATAATTATTTGGTATTTTTTGTTTTTAGGAGAGGGACATATTCATATTATATTATTCTGTAAAGGTATTACCGCAATGTAGGGGGCTCGGGCCGACGGGGACACAGGGGGGGACGTTTCCATACCGTGGGGAGGGGCGGAGGAACCCCGCGACACCAAAATACCAAAGGCGGTGGAGTTCCGGAGACCCCCCGGAGGGGGGGAATTAGTCTACCCGTAGTTCCGGAAGGCGAGGACCCCCGATCCTGCCATCAGGTGGGCGGTATACCTCTTGGGGTATTCTTTTAGAAGGTAAAAAAAAAAAGCAAAATTTAATAGAAAGTTTTATTTATTTTAACGAGTAACCATAAAAGGTCTCTAAATAGGCCTAATCATATTCCTATAATTATTAACAATATATTTTTTATTTTATATTATTTTTTTTACATTTTTCTATCTAAAATTTTTCCAGCAGGATTCCAAAATGTATTCCTTTTGCTGTAGCTATTGTAGTTTTTGAGATATATATATATAATATTTTTTTTTTTTTTTTTTTTTAAAAATTTCCGGCACTTATGTTACAGGATTCCAAATGTATTCTTTTCTTGTAGCTATTGCTGTCTTTTGAGATAATGGATCGATGATAGTTGTCGCTTTAAACTATTTCCATATATTATATATATTATATAATATTATTATATCATTATATATTATATTATAATTATATATATATAATATATATATATTATATATTAATATATATATATATATATATATATATATATATATATATTATACTAGTTTTTCGCTAATACAAATAAATTGGGAACTATGGCTCTGAAAATTTTCAACTCCTTCAGCGCTCGTGTCTGAACCTCTGGGCGAAAAACATGGACGACAGGACATGAGGAGGAGAGGACGTGTCTGATATTAGTTTAGCAGTGTTTTAATTAAAAATTAAAGTTGTTTTCTTCCTTATAAAGCATGCTTTTATTATCGGGCACTAAAGTTTACTTTGAAATAAGTTAGCAAACACCGGCGCGAAAGTCGCGGCGAAGGCGCAATAGGGCGCTGATGGGCAAAATATGGCGATAGGCGATAGGCGCACTAGGTCCGGCGGCAAAGGCGGATAGGCGAGGCGCACTCAAAAAATTATAGGCGCGCCAGCTCTGTATATATATTATAATTATATATCTATATATATATATATATTATATATATATATAATTATATTATATAAATCTATATATATTATATTATATATATATTAATAATTTATATTATTTATATCTATATATATTTATTATATATATATATAATATATATATAGCTTGCTTATTAAATATCAATTTTATTATTGATATTAAAATATTCAGCGAGAAATATTCTCTCTGTTTCATGATCCTTGAGAAGGAAGAATTACATGGAAAGGTGTCAAAGAAAGGCAGGATAAGTGACTCGTAAAGCGGAATCATCGATTCGGAGAAGAAATTCAATAAAGGGAAGGGCTAGGATGACTCAAGTGAATGGGCAAACCCGGCAAAGCTAAGAGATAATAATTAGAGTGACGAGCCAGACATTCACAACCAGGCAACCATGTGGGCTTTCAGGTTTGTTGTATTCCCACTGGATCTCATTTCTGCCAGGAGATTACAAACTGCATCATCATTAGATATTTTTTTTTAAATAATACCAGACTCTACTTTTTGATGGCATGTTTAATTTATTTACTTATTTATCTCTCAACACGTTATATATTTACACTTGTTCTATTTTTTCTTGAAATTTTTTTGAAACTAAGATACTTAAAGAAAAATACTTAAGGCAGTTATATAGCAATATCGACATACCTCTGTCACTGATACTGATCCTAACCGAATAGGAATATGATTAACTGAAATCATGAATGAATTAAAACATTGAATGGAGAATATTGAATTTTGAAATGATGAAAATGAAATCATCTGCGGAGTGCAGACGCCGGACAGAGTCACAGAGTCAGAATGACTATTTGACTGTGGCAATGTGCCATGTGCGCAATCTAGGCATGTTTAGCGATTTTGACGATCCTCCTCCCTATTTTGGTTCTCGAAAAGCACGAAGAGGTCTAAAAACCTAATTTTTCGTTTATTTTTACTGAATTATATCGGGGTAGGAGCGAATATGAGGGGAGAAAGAGAGGGTTTCATTCTCAGGTGTAGTGTTCCGGATAAAAGATTTTTTTTTTTTTCGGCTTAAAATATTTTCTTGGGAAAACAATATCGGCTTCTCGAAAAATTATTGAAATATGATATAATCGGCCTAGAAATATTGCAGAAATATCGATAATTGAGCCAAAATATCGATATCTTGATATATCGATATTTTTTTTGGCATCCCTAATATACTTCATTGAAGACTTGAAGTTTAAAAGTTAAATCAGAGTCTACTCAATAATTTCAAGTATAGGCCTACTTTGGTTGAAAGCTGTAGTATTGTTTGAGAGTTCCGAGTGTAATAAATGTAATCACTAGTTATAATATGGCCGAGGGTGGTTTTTCGGCAGATACTCAATTTGCGTGTGATGGTTGCGAGAATACCATTTGTTCATTTGTAGTGTTGTCGGAATCGCATGAAGATTTATTGCTATTTTTGTACGACCATGGAGTTTTGCCGAGAACGAAAAAATGTCCAAAATTGTCTGGTACATGTGTCGTAGAGTTAGGTAGAAGCACGTCGCTAATTGCCCCCGATCGGCGCGATCAAAGTGCGGGGAAAATACGCCATAGGGCAGGATGGAGCTGCGTTCGTGTCAGAGAAACGGTATAAAATTAAGAGATATCTAGGTTGTGGTAATTTTAATGGATAGCGAGGGCGATAAGGGTTCGGTATTAATACATACTTATAGAGAGAAGACTGGGGGAGACAGCTAGTTGTCAAGGTAGTTCAAGAAGGCGTTGACGAGTGCGGAAATGTGTGCAGGTTCTCCTTAACATTGTCCAGATCTGTGAGATACTGAATGATTTCGCTTCCTCCCCACAATAACATCAGTATTGAGAGGAACTCATCATCGTGCAGTTGTTTTACATTGAAATCCCCTTAAATAGAGACCGTCACGTTGTGGAGAGAAGAAACTATGAGCATGTTCGTAACGAAGCTCCCGGTAGGTATCAAAAAGGCATGAAAATCTTGTTCTGTTAGGAGAAACAGTAGAGAAAGCACAAGATTATTGTAGTATTAAGGAAAACAGATTTTCATATTATAAAATCTGTTTTGTTAGGAGATTCGAGATTCTCGAGACGTGTGAAAGGAGTTGTTTATGTTTAAATAGGCAGATACTACACTAAAATAAAAAAAATAATAATAAAAAATACAATAAAAGTGAATTGAGAACAATTATTCGCACGCAAAAGCTAAATTTAAAACTTGAAATTTAAAACGCTAAAAACCCTTTTTACAGTAAATATCTAAAATATTAATAATCCAGGAAGTTTAAAAAATTCGCACAATGTACACACATCCACGAAATAGCGTACAAAAAGAAAGTTAACATTGAATTGGTCAACTAAATAATAGTGGAAAGCGTAAATCTGTAAAATTATAAATAATGGCTATTCAAATTTTTAGAGGGTTAGCGGATTAGGATTTTCTCAACGCGGATGGATAGTGTATAAAATCACTATCGCGCGGATTGCTGACTGCGATAGCGGATAGTTAGTTTTATAGAGTTTTAGCCACAGGAACTTCAACACACACACAAATATTATATAAGATCTATATAATATTATATATAATATATATATATAGATAATATATATATACATATATATGATATATACATAATATACGTATCAATATATTAGTATTATATATATAAGTATATTATATACCGTATTACCAGATGCAGGACGCTTTGCGACCCAAACTTTTTTGCACTCCAACAAAACCTCGTTCCCCAAGCCTCCATCATTTTGGGAAAAGCTTATATATATTAAGCTTTAAATAATAATTCCAAAGTTGTCTTCATAAACAAAAGCTTTCAGAGCCCTTTTCATAGGAGTTTCTTCTTTTCGGCCCTAATGAGTCCTGCACATGAAGACGGCTCACTAGCCACACTTTCTAAAGGCTTAGCTAAAGATTTTTTTCCTGCGCGACTGCTGAAAGATGTGGAAACGCTAATTATACAATTATTTACGCCCACACTAAACACTGAGATCTTTATCTGATTTCAAGCTTGGTTCTTTTTGATATTCTTCAGTCAATGATAGTGTCTTTTGAAACCTCTGAACATCGCTGGTTAAAATCGCTGCTAGAAGCACAAAAAACGTTCATGGAATTCGGGCAATGATCGTATCGCTAATAGAGATGGTAATTGGGGTTCTGTATTTTCTTGATCTTTTATCTTTATTTGGCTAGTATAGTTTCCGCCGTTTACAGCATCATTTCATCGGCATAGGCATCCAAATAATTTTAAAGTCGTGCAAACCACGACGGTGATTGCAAGAAATTTTTGTGTTGGTGTTTGGATTTTAGAAAGTTTGCACTTGCACATGCGTCATCGTTTGCAGAGTTTGAAATGTCTATTATCTTCTTCATTCATGACCGTTTTCCTGTGTATCCTTGAAAAGTCCCGATGTACTCTTATAACGTATACCTATATATATAATCGATCATACAATAGAGTATGATATACGTCCATATATTATGACACTCTAGCTATATTATATAATACTATGTATTATAATATATATAGTGAAATATATAATATAAAGTAGTGCACACCACGTTACTGCATAATAATTCATTGATGAATCCTATCCGCTATCCGCAAAAAAATTAATGCGGATGCGTTTGCGGATGCGGATAGTGAATATGCGAATGAGGTTGCGGATGCGGATGGTGAAAATTGATGCGGATATCCCGCATAGCGGATGCGGAATATCCCGTGCGTCACACCTCTAATCAAATAGGTAAATGTGTACGCTAAATCCAAGTGGGAAGAGCTGAAAATCTAGTTTAAAAAAGGTCGAAGAAGAAAAACATAACCTAGTACTTACTATATATATCCGAAACTAATTTATTATTTAATCTAAAAGGTTCTCATAATTTTCACCCAAAAGGGTAAGATACCGCCCGCCGAGTACGGCCCATTTTATACGATACCATACCCACCAAGAAATGGTTACCACCTCCGTGATATATCAGATAATCCTACTCCAACTCATCATTATCCGCCCCCTATAAGCCCCTAGTACCTATACACTAGAAGTATATACTAGAGTAAGGAGATGAGAGTATAATATTATATTATAATTATATATAATATAATAATATTAAAAAAAATAAACTTCACTTTCATATTCCATCCAATATGGAAATAAATAATATCAGCTATATCTGTGGTTTACGAGTTGCATAATTTGCATATTGATTTATTAGACCTTTAAATAACTATTTTATATGGTACCAAATTTATAACTTTCTTTTTTAATTGGTAAAAACTTATAAATATTTATATATTATATATATATATATAAAATTATAACATGCAATTTTATATATATTAAAAGATTTTATCATTATTATTATTGGTAATAATAATGAATATATTTGTATACTTCATAAGCAAATATTATTATTTTATTAAGTTAATAGATGTAGTACCTAATATCAGCTATGTGCTAATAAAGATATTTATAAAATATATTATAATTACTATTATTAATTATAAGTTATTTGTTACACATAATCTATTCATATGTATTAAATAGCATAGTGGTATTTAAAACTAGCCACTCAATAAATAATTAAAAAATAAAATAAATAATATTAATACTCTATTATAGGTAGCTTCACCTACAATAACTTAAGTTACATATTATGCCTCATATTCATATAATAGATACAATATGGAAAATCAAATTTTACGTACTCAGAATATAGTAAGCCATAATTATCGGAGATAGTTACTCAAAATCATTGTATCATACTATCTATATATATATTGATTAAGTAGTAAATAAATGAGGAGATTCTGTTGATGTTTTCTATGAATTATAGTAATTATATATATTAAGTAAATATATATCACCTGATCAACCCCACAATATAAGTGCGGAAAGAAATGGTTCGAAGCGTAATATATGAAACAAGTGTATATGATCTTTAATGGAAATAGTGAGTTTTCCTATAGGTCACCCCACACAAAGATATGATCTCATGACCCGCCAACTCACCCGAGAACGGCCAAATCCACTAAGGAAGGATTTCTCGCCGAAGAAAATCAATTAATAAAAAATAATAATAAATAAATCACACGGACGACCTCTTAAAATTAGTGAATGGTAACATCAAAATAGATCGTCTATTTCTTCCACCAAGTAGTAAAATTGTTACCTTAATAAGGATGCCAGCTGATGAATGAGCTAACACAAGTATAGTGAAATGCGCGTGGGCAAATTCTTTCAATCCTATAATTATTAAACCCCTCTATATACTTTCAATCTTTACTGCGACGACTGAATCCTATAACCAACACGAAAACAAACCGAATTAGTGTGTTTTTCGTAAGCAATAAAAAGAATCAAGAGATAATAAATTAACATTAAAAAATAATATTAAATGAAAGATTTAAATAAATGATTAATAAAATCATCTAACTAAATAAATTAAATATAAAATCTAAATAAATAAAATATAATAACTATATTAATAAATTATCAAACAAATAAATAATAAAATAATTAAAAATAAAAAAATAAAAAAATAACATAATAAATAAATTAAATAAATCAAGATAAATTATTTAAGTGTATACCTTTCTGAATATAGGGTGAGTATGAATATATATCTTAGTAAATAGGGGTTCGTACCTCATAGTGTATCCTATGTGGAGTTTTATATGAGTTGTCGAACTGTGAAAAATAAAAAAAAAAAATGACTATATCATAAACCTTACATCATATAGTAATTCAAGTAGCTATATATAATTAATTAGGAGATAGTTTATTCTAAAAGGGTATACTTAATCCGATAATGTCAATTAATGACCTAGAGTATATGGAAGGATCTATATAATTAATTCTATAAGATTCAAAATTTTTTTTTAAATACAGAACTATCCACAATTACCTCGAGAATATTTGAATATATTATTATGAGATATATATATTAAATATAATTTCCCTATTATATATTATTTATGGATAGCGACGATATTATTATGACCCTCTAACGCAAGGACAGCACCATTTAACCGCACCTTCTCTAACGCTGCACCTTAACAAACCTCAGTAACGGTTAAATAGAGTGTATTGCTACTTAAATGGTAATATTTCTCTCTTAAACTTTTAGACACCCTATTTTGGGATAATAAGTGACGTAATAATAATCTCTGTCGTAAGGTCAAGAGGGGACGGTTGGTCGCTACACCCTTTACCGGTATGATTAAAGGGGGTGTCATGTAGCCTACTCTATAATACAAATAAGAATTAAATGACCTTTTAATTAGTTAGAATTGAATTTGAAACTTAGGATTAAAACACCCTTTAACATAATTTATATAAAAAGATAAGAAGTAATCTCGTTACTAATTATCGTTAAGGCCTACAACATACAACCGACTTACTAACCCCTATTCGGGGGTGAGATCCCCCATAACTCATAGTATTATTACCAAAACCGTGTGTGCAATTGGAAGCTGGATCCCATTTGGTGGGTTATTTCTCTCGGGAGGTAGATCGTTTGATTAGCCTTTTATAGATACTTCATTTGGTATAATAATGAATAACTGTTTATCGTAAATAGTGAATAAATATTTAGTTTCGGATATTTATCAAGTTTGGAAATTTAACAATTTGATATATGTTAGAATAGGAAAATAACTGTATTAAATATTTGAATAATGTGGTGAGAATTCTTGCGGATAAGAGAAATAACTTTATATGTGTTAACTGTTTACTCTGTGAATTATAGGTATGTAATAAAACGAATAATGCAAGCCATTTGAGCTGTTTGAATGAATTCTCTCTGCAGGTTGGTACCATATATATTAGTTATAGTATAAAGGTGTGGCTGCCTTCTATTGTAGAAGATAAATTCTTCCTGAAATCGATGAATTTATTTATTCTTTGTATAATCTATACAAGTAAGCTTATCAATATTGGAGATCTTGTACGCTACTGCAGGCGAAGTGACTACTTTCGATGAAGATATGTGTCACTGAAAATTCAAATAGTCTCTATCACAGTGATGCTGGTATCTTTGGTGATAGCACGGTGGTCAACCCTTTGGTGTAGAGGCGTGCTTTGCTTAGGATAAGACTGCTTAATGACTTGAATTAGACTGATTATGAGAAAGTGGTGAGACACATCTGGAATACGTTTGTGCTATCCGCAACCTGTTAGTACTCCTTAGCCTTTGATAAGCCCTAGGAATAAGTGTTCAGATTCGATGTCTAGCGGACTTATTCATAGCGTGGAGGCTATGTTAAGGCTTGTGCAATTATGAACATTATCATTCCTTAGTTCAGGTTGCCATGTATTATGTTTATCTCCTTATTAAATGATGCGAAAGGACTTTGGTGGCGTAACGCAATATATTCGGACTGACTGTAGTATATTTAAAGAAACTTTATTTTATGTTTGATGTTTATCCAAGAAATTGATACAAATCTCATGTAAAGTTTGAATTATTTTTATTGTTCGGAATATGGAAATACATAAGCAAGGGAAAATGGGTTGGGAATAGGAAGAAGAGGGGGTGCAAGCATTCTTCATTCAGTTTCTGATTACCTGATTAGCTACTGATTACTGCTTAAAATCATACACATATCATTCAAAAATCAGTAAACTATTACTGATGATATTTTATTCAAAGAACTTTTTGAGGTTAATTTTAGTAAATGTGCGGAGGGTAAGAATAGTTGTGTATATAATGAGTATGGAGATTGTATTGTGTTGGTTTAAAAACTCTTGTTGTTAGAATAACAATTATCGGGCTTGGGGATTTCCATTTTAATATTTAGACGAATGGTTATGGGATGAATTTTTTGTTAAATATTAAAACGAACTTGCGCATGGTAGAAATGCACATTTGTACGTTAGCCTCTGTATATTCTGTTATGTCCGCTGCCTATTGATTATTTTTTGTGCGAAGTGATGATGATAATAGACAAGGGAGTTTATCCTAAATTAATAATTTGTAAATAATTAATATTTAATCTATTTGTTTATTAAAATTACAGTTGGGGAGTATGGAGTTATGTGGGCTTTGAAAAGTGCGAATAGGTTACTAAAGAGTTTGGACGCTTAAGGTGGGTCCGTTGGGCAGAGGTGTGTTAGATGACTTGTGGAGCGGTTCGATTAAGTAGTGGAACTTGAATTTTGGAGTTATTGTTGTTTCGAGAAAGCGTAAAGGTGTGGTTAGGTAATTTGTACAGAATGTTAGGTAAGTGGTACATTAAGTTATAATTCTGTGAGTGGTTTCGGGGTTATGATATGTTAGGCGTTGTGATACATGAAAGATAGCAATTGTATTGACGTGTAAGGCGAATGGGTATGTACTATCGAAAAGTAGTTATTATAATGACATAGACTTACTTTTATAGCTAATGTCTCTATCCCGCAGGTAGGATGAGCTCCATAGGCGTCCTATAATGGATAACCTGAATCAAATTGGTAGGCATCATAAATATTTAGATCTAAGAATAGAAGTGGGTCATGGTGATGAAGAAGTGAGGGGTACGGGGAGAATGTTAGTCTGCTAAAGATAGTGGATTGGCTGTTTGAGTGGTTAATTACAATGAGCTTTTACTGTTTTACTTTTGAAAATAGTACCAGTAAACTATTGACACTGTTACATTTTATTTATGGGGAAAGTTAAGCTATTTTTATTCAAGAGACTATCTTTTTGATGATTTAATTAGTTTGGATTGAAAGTTGACTTTCGAGTTATATCTCTTGATGTTGAATGTTGGATGAAAATCAACTCTTTTGTTGTGGTAGGTGTTTGTCAGATGTTATTACGTAGGTGGTTATGATATTTTATTGTAAGGGTTATGGTGAATTGTTTTGTTAATATTACGAATAGGTTAATGTGAAAATACCTTTGTTGACGTTAGCGCGACCTTAGTAGGATTTCTCTTCCTCATCAGTATTGTAGTAATTAGACATGGTGTCTTGCTAGTTGCTAATTTAATTCCTGCTCTGAAGATAATGGATACACTACCTGATAATGTATAATTAATGTGACCATTGTTGTTGAGTAATGATTCAGATTAGGTTATGCTTGAAAAAGTTTGTGAATAGGTGGTACGTTTTGTACCGTGTTAGTATATAAGAGGAGTAGATTCCCTAAAATATACTTTCACTGTCGTGTTGTGAGTGTCTGCGCCTAAATTTGTTTGAAGGTGTCTAGGTAGTTTATTCGGCACGTAAGGTGTGTTAGAAGTTTTTGGTCGTTGTACGGTTAGTGAGAATATCTTATCTAGTTCAAAAGCTAGGATGCAAATGTGTAAGGGCTTTTTATATAAGAATGGGTGGTTTTGAAGACCAGTAGATTACGTGTAGTACATTTAGTGATGTCGGATATGGTTAGATTGAGGATGTATAAAAGATAGATTATTTTCGGGCTTATGTTTAGGTAATACCTTCAAAGATGATACCTAAATTTGTTATCGGAAAGAAAAGACTGGAATCAATAGATCTGAAAAGGGTAAGATTCAAAAGATAAGAAGATTCCCCAAGAACCATAAATAAAGAAGACGAATGTGTGATGAGGATGGTGAGGGGTTTAGGGTCCATTTACATGAATATGGGATTGGAAGATGCAGATGGAAATCAATACAACTCGCTTTTGATCTGGTGATGTGATGAAATAAGATTTAGAGGTTGAAGTCCTGATAAAGTTAATTTTTAATGTTTATTGTCTTGTGTTTTTTGATGTGAATCGCAATATTAATTAGAATTGAGCGCCAATAAAATCGATGTCTCAATGCCGCTGAAGACTGGAAGGAACATGACATTAGATATCGATTGTGAGGCAAATCGACTTGAAGATGGGTTGTTAGAGTGAGGGGGTAGAGTAGTGGGTTATGTGAACAGGACGCCCCGGTGGGGCCCTGCCAAAGGATAAAAAACCTAATTAAATGTGAACCGACTGGCTTATAATTGTGAGAGGTCCAGTTCATTACTGATTTTAGGTTCATTGTGTTAATTAGTCAGGATCTGCTATTACGAGTGAGTGTGAACAATTATTTTATAGTTTTCGTTAAAGACCACGTAAACAATTGTAAAATAAAATTTAACCACTTCACATTGCTTCACAATGAAGGAAGGGAGGGGAGGGGAGCATTAAAATTTAAAATAAAAACCTGATTATTGGAGATATATAAAGTTTATTTGAAAGATGAAAAGGTGTAGGAATTGATGATATGAAAAACCATTAACCGAAATAATATATTAAAAAGAATAAATAATATTATTGGTAAAAAAATAATTTTCAAGAAATTTGATATTACATTAAACTATAATCCGGTGACAAATATATTAATATATGTAGTAGGTGGTATAAGTTAATTTCTACTGACCGTTAGAGAATCATTTTAATTATAAAGTATGAGGTTTTTATTCGTTAGTTCAATTTGTTAGTGTAGGTTGATTGAATTAATAAATATTAAATTAATATTTACATTGATATGGTTATATATTTTAAATTATAACTAAATTTAAGGTTATTGTTCATAGAATGTGATTAGTATGCTAGATAGAACACTTGAGATGTTAAGTTTTTCAACTAGCGCACTCTGACAGAGGATAATAATAATGTTGTACTAATTATATATTTAGTGCATTAGTAAAATATTTAGTTATGATTTATGACCTCAAGTTTTGGATATCTCAACGCGATTAGTATCCCCGGGTCTATTACTATAGAATGAGTGATCCACTCAGATGTCGAGATAAAGTAGTATCGGGCCCACCTATTTTTTTATTTTATTTTTGTGTAAATTTATGGTTTATAGTTTAAAAAGGGATTATCGGTAAATCCCGATTTTTAACGAAACAGTATGCTAGATTTTATACTATAGCTCAACGACTTATTCCTTTAACAAAATTTTATAACTAATATTGACGGAATATTAGTCACAAAACCCATTAAATAGGTGGATAGAAAGTTTATATTTAATTAGAAATATGTTCATTATTTAGATTCCCTATTTCTCACTTTGATGTAGTTGCACCCAAATAAATATCATAAGAGATTAAAGAGTCAAGTTATGAAGTTTGTTTTTTTGAATTTGTTTACGCCTAACCCGAATTTCTTTTAAAGATCCTTTGAATTTTCTTTTGGGTGATCACTACCAACAGTGGCTAGGAGCGGCCAAATAAACCAATTTAACGATCACAGGGTTATTTTGGTGAGGCTAATGCAAATCAATGAATAAATATGTAAACAGATTATTATCCTGTTAGCTTTTTTGGAGTTTTAGGCTCCAAAATAATGAACCATTGGGTCTAATCTTTTTGATCTCTTGTTATCTTGGTTACTAAATTTATATTTTTGGAAAACATGAAAAATTTTAAAATACAAACGTGGGAGAAGGGAATTGTTACGTAAGGCACTAGGATATGAACAATTACAAATATCTTGGATGATGCGGGATGTTCATGAGAGAACGGAGATGTGTGAAATCTCCAAAACTGTTTCTTCTTGGTAGTCTTTTAATTGCAGAAGACTTTTGAGCATTGAACGATTATTTGAGTGACGTGTGCCTCGTTGCGCTAATCGGCGGTTGTTGTTACTTTCTTTCTGATTGTTTTCGAAGAAGAAAGAAGATCGTAGATACCTTTCAGAATCTGCTACGCACGATGAGCGATTGATCCGATGCAGTAAGACCATTTCTTCGCTTGCTGGTACTGGAAGTGGCTTTTTTTAAATAATCTCGACTATTCTCGGACTCGACTATTTCTCTCTATTCTATATCTCTCTGAAGCGAAATTGTGTGGCGATTTGAGTATGCCTTTTAACAGACATAGGGTCTTTCGTGTTTATTACTCCCCGGTTTTTATATTTAAATGTGTTCTTAATCTGGGGTTTAATTTATTTTCGTTTAAACCGATCAATGGACGGTACACCGTATAACATAATTGTAGTCTTGTATCACCTGCTCTTCTCCTATAGATCAAATATATGTATATAGTAAATTTCTCGCGTTTCTATTTGTGTTTGGTAATGTATTATTTTTTTGTAGTGCATATGGATTTGTGCATCTCGATGTATCGACACAGCTTGTAACGTGGTATGAATAGCCGGATTTATGCAAGAGGCGTGGCTTTTTTCTTTTGTTGACGTTTACCAACATCAAATGGCTTGCCACCACTCTGAAAACTCCTTGCATTCCTGGGAATATAACCTCTCAACTTAAACTCAGCCTAATTTTATGGCTCTTGTCTATGACCAGGACAATGAAAGAATATTTTCTATCCTTTTCAATCGAGTGGTTATATTATAACGAACCTATAAGGGCTATTTCTATTTATCCTCGGAATGTGGGCTGTGTGTTATTTCCAATGCATCGCAAAGGCGATAGTGAAATATCTGACTGGGAAGGATAAACATTGCCTTTATTTTATGAGGGTGTAAAATATAAATCATATTATACCTAGTAATAATCATATGCTGGTGTCTCCCTGTCTCAGTCCTGCCCGCGGAATCTTGTTGGTCGCCTAATAACTTAAATTCATTGCAATGTGATATTCTTTGACGCGAGAAGAAATAAAACTATAATTCTGAAGTACGTCAAAACGATTTGGTGCGACCTTCTTAGCGGTAATTCTTTATGAAAATTCTGACGGTAATGTCCTGATAGGTCTTCACAAGCCTAAATCCGAGAACCAGGATAACTTGATATTCAAATGGTACTTACCTATGTCTTGATTTTGTAATATAACCACAATAAAATAACATTATACTCTTCTACTTACCAGCATGGTTCGCGTATGTTGTTTTGCCTCAAAGTATTGAATCTGTGTCCTATAGTGTATTAAGGAAAGAAATTTGGCTCAAGGTGGAATGAATGTTTAAATTGATGTTGTAAGAGTTTTTTTCCATCCCCTCAGTCCGACGTAGCTTGAAATTTAGTGGGGAGGGAAGATGTAGAATTCCAATGATAGTAGTCTCAATGGTGCCCTTATGGACGAACCTCATCGGTTGACATATGCACCAAAAAGGCTGATGTCAATTCTAAGGAATAAATGTGAAGAGTAAAGAATCTAATTTTTGATGTGGTCGATAGTTGTCTTGGTATCAACATTATTGCAAGCTCTTCATTTGCTTAACACGCTAATGATTCTGTATTTATTATAAGTCATAATAAGATGTCTGATTATCTAAACTCGTAGGGTAAGCGAGAGCATATTATTGGATAATTTATAAACGCGACTGCAAACACGTTTGGTTATTTAAGAGGTAGCTGGTTATATTATATTTCGTTGAGATACATCAGTCTATTATAATACTATACCGTAGCATGAATACATAAAGTTTCGTACTATTTCCTTAAGTGGGTCTAACCTTTGACAATGTCGTATTTAACCCCCTGACTAATAGGGGGTAGAATTTAAAAAATGCATACATAAGAATAGTATTATAAAAACTCGCGGTATGGTGGGCTAAAGTAATTCCTAGTCAATGAATTAAGAATCAAAGTCCTTGTTTTTGGCTGAATAAGGTAGCATGAAGTGCCCTTCTTCTAATTAGTGCAAGTGCAGTCGCAGGTGTTCATGCTAAGTATTGATTGCCTTAATAGTTTCTGACCTGTGGAGTGTCTGGTGCTGATGCCGGTTGTTGAACCAGAGGCTCGGCGGTGACTTCCTTACTATGTAGAACGAGAGAATTTGGTCTCAACCTGGGATTTTAGTATTTTCAAATTGGTCACCTATTCATATTCTTAAAATAGAATTAATAATTAATTTTTATATGGTCGTGTTAGTGTGGAATGGTTGATTTACCTTATCTCTTTCTGTTTCTCTTCTCTCTTGGACGTTCCGCGGGCGGACGCTCTCTTTATCCTTATCTTTTTGGACCTGAACCATAGATTCGTCATAGCATCAGTCCTTATGCTAGAAGGTGTGGCTGTTTGGATGTTAGACCTGTCTTATAGATTTTGTTGTCCTCCTGGAGCTTTACAAAATCCCCACCTGGTAGAACTTTTTAGTGTAATCATACATTTCTCTCTTTTTTTTCTATCAGATTCAGTGTGGGCCTCTTGAATAATTTTCCCGTTGCACTACTGCTGTTCTATTATGAACAGAGATCACTCTAAGGTGTCGTTTCTTTCCACGCATTAAATGAAGGGGGCTACTTCCCCAACTTTTTTTTAGGAGGTCAAAGTATTTGATTATGATATCTCTGATTATTGGTGCGGCTAAACTTTAGCTAATTATTTACAGCAGGTTTACTTTTTAATACTATACTTTTTTTGTAGGGCTACGCACTCTTAAACAACATTGGCGATAATATCCGCATCTATCTAGCTTAAATTTATCTTTCCAAAACAGTGTGTGGTAGCTAGCGCTTTTCAAATTTGTAACCTTGCTTTTGAATGCAGAGACTCTAGATTATCTACGTATCTTTCTCTAAATACATACCGTTTTTGTTTTAGCTTAGGGTCCAACGAAAGAAATTTGCGAAGTCTAAATATTCCTCATCATTTAATATATTTTCTGCTCTTATTGTTATAATACGGGTGAGAGTTTATATTACTCTTTTTATATTGTTGTGTACGAAAACCTTAGTTCTTAGTTGTGATTTTAGGAAAAACATGTGGTTTGACACCGAGATTTATTTTTTAAGCTACTCTTATATTAAAATATTAAGATGTAAATATTTTTGTAAATTTCCATCTATTAATTAATTCTGAAATTAATACCTACTGATTAGGGTTGCCCAATATCGTGTTCAACTTTTCCTAACTCTGACGTAATTTCCCTATTTTTTTTTAAGGTTATTCAATCTTGTGTAATCGATGATAGAAGAAGCGATTAGATAATGAAAGCCTTCAGTTTTTAATTATTGTTTTTTCTAGGGTTTTTTCAGTTCTTTTTCATTTCGATTTCGTTCATTTAATGTTAAAGAGGTCCGTTATTTGGGACTAGTTTGAAAGACCTGTGATGGAAAATCACTAATATAAATATTAAAATTAGTTGAAGGAAGGTGAAGAGAATAATTATAAGCTTGATCTCGCTCGTCTCGCATCAGGAGCTGTAACCTGTTGAACCACCCAGTTGTAGTCAACTGAATAATTTATCCCTCCTTATGATGAATATTTTATATTATTTATCACTCTTAATTAATTGTCTGTTATATTTATTATGTCTTGTACAACACTTATCTGATTTTTTCAATTCACAAAATAACTTACTCGTTTTATTAAAATATCGCGAAAACTCAAATTCCACTCTCATTATATTAATTGTAAATTTTAAACTTTATTTGAAGTTTATTATTGGTTTCGCCAATCTTATAAGTTATCTTTTCTCTCATTATTAATCTACCACATCATTATTTCGACTTTATTCTTATTTATTAATTTTTGATGTTTGACTGCTAACATCTATCATATCCCTATACTTCTTATTATTATTAATCATTACTTTATTATTATTCCTATTTATTAATTTTATTTCCCTATTCAAAACCCACTTTATTTTTCATTTATTCTTTCCATTATTTAATTATTTTTCCAATTTTATTACATTGGGGAGAGAGGGACTTGAACTTTGTGGTAAGTTTGCGGTCACTTGTATATGTGATGGTCCCGTGGGTGGGGCGTAATAAGAAGAGGCAAGGAAGGTTTGCGAGAAATAACCCTTTAATTGAAAAAAAAAGCTGGAAAATAGATGCGTAGGTTGAGGGTTCAGCCCTCCTTTAGTCGTTCAGAATATTATTTATCTACTATTTATGTAGGAAATCTTTAAGTGACCCTTACCATATAATATTTATCATGGTGAATATTAATAATGGACTATTTATTTAATTAAGCTAGTTAAATAGGAAATTTTACTATGTATGAATATCCGTTATTTACTTGTAGAAATTTGATTGAGATTTTGTGCTAAAGGCTATACCTTCTGAGTGACTTTTATCTTTGAAGTGAGATATAACTGATTATTTCAATAATCGAGTTTTTTCAGTAAATTTTGGAATCACCGAAGGGTTCTGATATTTCCGAACTTCTGCAGCTTCTTTTTTTTTCCTGCCTCCTTGGCTGAGTCTGTAGGAGTGACAAATTCCGGGTCAACCAGGGAACTTACCCGGCTGATCTTATGCAACTTCCGCAACTAGAATATTGTAAATATTATTTAATAAAAAGAAAACTTATAGAAGAATTGGAGACATTTAAACTAAAGAGAAATATAAATGTATAATTAAAATTGAAAGAATTGAGGTTAACCTAAACCGGATCACTATAACTGACAATAACAATATTGAAAATAAATAAAGAGGTTTTATTATTTCCCGAAAAGAATTATCATATTAGTCCCTAAAATAATTTATGAAGAAAGAAAAAAGACCTATCAGGAATACCACCTGAGATTAGAACCCACTAAATTCCTACACAGGCAATTATTCAGCTCTGATTAAATAGTGAAAAGAATAAGACCACAAGACCGTGGATTATTGTTTTGTGGAAAAATTAAATTAAATTATGAAAAATTTAATTTAATTTTCGAAACGGTGAAAAAAAAGGAGAAACTTATATTGGAAGTGCAACTAACATATACCTATTCTACCGAGTTCTATAAAAATAACCATTTTATAGCTCATTTATCATCCTCTTTGAACATCTCTTTTTAGTATTACGAGTTTATTAAGATATTCAGATTAAAATTGGCACCGTTTTAAAGGGAATAAGATAATTATCCTCGATTGTTATGCCCGCCTTATTTTAAAAGTTGAAGGCTGCATATTTAGCATATTAACTATTGATCCTTTCTGTCATCTCTAAGCGGCGTAACTGACTACGTCGGGACGGATGAGTCGTTGCGGTCCCGATGGATCGGATGATACGTGGTACTTCGTTTGGTGGGTATCAGAGCTAACCTCCGTTTGGATCTGGTACGGACTCTTAACGTCTTTACAAACTGTTCATATAATTTCGGTGGGCCTTTGGCCCTGGAATTCGAGACGAAGACTGGAATTTGGGTCCGGTGCGTATCGTCTTAATTTAACTAAATATTTAATTATTCCTTCTGCAGCCTATGGTTGCTTCACAGTCCTGTTTTGTCCCTTCTTCTATTTTCCTCGTAATTCCCTTATTTCGTTGCTACTGGTTTTGGTGTTAACCAAGAGACCCTCTACGATCCCTTACCAAACAAAATTAGTGCCATGCGAGAGTCGAAAAGCCGCTTCTAATCAAATTCCCACCTGCCTCCGCCGAATTTGGGGACAATTTTCGAACCCACCACAATATTCTGTGCGTTTCCCCGCCCAACCGTTTAGGGAACTCTAACTTGTAGGGCGAGGACACCGAAAGGTGGATCACCATATAGAGCAGGTAAGGCATGTAGCTACATTGTATATGCAGGAATTCTGCACCAGTATGCCAGGTGAGCAACACGTTCCTGGTAAGGACTCCTAGCACTCTCGAGGCAATGATAGTGCTAAAATGTCAGAAATCTCGAAGATTTAACCCTTTGATAGATGTGTAGTAATGAGGTGATTGTCAGCAATGTAATCGGAGTGAGCAGCAGGATGGAAAGTGAACACGAACCCTGGGCAAGAGGGATGCAATTGAGAAAACATTTCTATGAATCCCAACTCGAAGTGTGTGTGATATGGAGGGGTTGGTCAAATGGCCGGAGCTATGCGGTCATGTTGGGAAGAGTTTTATTGAAATCAGAAGATTTTTGCGAAAGTGATTGAGGAAAAGGTGAACAACAGAAAGTGACCTTCTTACTGGCCATAGGGTAGTAGATGAAAACATGAGAACTCACTCCTAAGTGTAGATAGATAAAAGGGGTGAGATAGGATGTGAATATTAAAGAGTTATTGGTGGGGAACAGCCTGAGGTCGTGCACATCGCGTGATTCCAAATAGTTATGCTTGCATTTTATGATTATAAAGTTACAGGAAAATGTATGTAGGCATGCAATGTAAAGACGAAAGACAGTATATAAAGAAATGAGGATAAGTAATCAGAGAGCACAGACTATGCCAAGACGTCAAAGAATGAGAGGTATATGAAAACGGTATAATACCGTACCTGAATGAAGTCAGGAGTATTCGCCAGTCTTATAGACAATTTACCCTTTTATAAGTACTACGCAAAAGTTAACGTAAAATTGAGGATAGTAATGGAAGTTAGTGAATGTAATGATGACGGATACCAGAGCAGCAGTGACTCGTCCATCTCTATCCAAACGTAAACAATAGCCTATTCATTGTAGGATGTGTACTTATGGCACATTCCTAGTATCACTATAATATTACTAATTTACCGTGTGGTACTATAGGGATGTGGCCGTGGAAAATAATTTAGAATAGTTATTGCAATATTTCATTACAACACAAAATCACGGGTACCAAATGTCGTGATTTGAAAAATTATAGAGTGTTCGTTAAAGAGATGTGAGAAGTAGTGCTAGAGGGAGAGTTGTGTTGGAAGATAAGGAATTATTCTCTATATGCTTTGGATGTGTTATTTAACTGGCGATGTGGCGTCAGTAATGGGTTGACGTCGATGAATGGTGTTATGAAGCTGGTTAAAAGAAAGAAATTGAGCAATTGAGAAAAGAGTGAAGGATGGGTATATAATATCAGAAAATATCGAAAAGTGCATGATTTCGATAAAGCTAGAAGGGAAACGACGTGAGACCAAGAGATTAGATATGTATCCACATCGATTCGGAAAACGTTGGCCGCGAATGAGAAATTTGGAATGAGGATGTGTGTTACAACAAAGTGGATAATGAAATACAAAATTCATCAGTCGAAGAAGATTGAGAAAACTATTGTCCATCCGCAGTGGGTGGAAATTTATAAATTGCAAGAGAAATGATGAGAATAATTGAGTAATGGCGAAAAAGGAGATCGGTACTACGTGGGAAGATATTGTTGGATATAAGTAGAGGATCGAGAGTTTTGATACGAATGTAAAAGAGATAAGAGAGGAGATGAAGGACTGGGATATGTATTCTATATGCGTCAGCGGGTAAGTAATAGAAAAGGTAGTCACCCGCTATTATCTCTAACCTCTAAGTACAATGTCTAATTAATAGACGATGCTCTTGAAGAGCAAACTCCCTTAAATGAGTTAGGTGATGGTTGAAGTTTTTAAATAGTTAATTTTTTATGGAGTAAGTGGAGTGATTTAAATAATAGACAGAGTTGAATGCGTAAGGATGACGTTATTATAATAATCAATATTTATGGATATTGCAAATAGATAGTACTCATTAAAATGTAAGGGGTTAATAAGGTTAAATGTGCAAATGCACAAAGTGTAATATGATTAAAGAGGGTTATAATATAACTCAAAAATTTTGTAGAGTATGAAGAAGTAAGTCGATCGGGAAAGCAGAGAAGGAGAGAGAACGTAAGTAATAGGGATTGTAAGGGTGTTTTCAGATGTGAGGTAAGACTGGGGTACAGGTATAGATTCAGAGGAAGGAAGGAGCACGCCGGCTCCGCCGCGCAAGTATGAATTTGTGAGTTTTTTAAATTAGAAATTTGAAATTATTAGAGTTGCCGAGCTTAAAGATGAACTTAAAGTACACATAAATATGGCCCAGCCACTAAGAACGTGAGAAACCACAGAAAACCCAGCAAAATTAGGCACGTTTATTAAATCTGTTGTTTCCGTCCGCTACGGAGAATATGCGGTAGAAGTATAAGGATTAAATCCATTATCCAAATCATTGTGAATTTCTAATAAATAAGACATAAGAAGTGAGTAAAGTAAGTTGAGATAAAAAAGTCATTCTGATATGACAGGAATTGAGGTATTAATAGAGGTGTATTGCTTTTTTCAAGAAATGTTGTAGGCGTCCTCGGAAATACATGTTATCTCTCATATTGTAAGAAAAGACGCAATTATATGGTTTCGGCATATTAGAGGCATGAGAAATGCTAGGCATATTGGATTTTTGCCAAATATTTATATGAGTTTATGATGCTATTATGAGATATTTTACGGTAATCCGGACTTTATATTTGGTCCTTTCACATTATTTGCTACCGCCTCATTTTAAGTTACTTATTTTTGGGTGGGTATTAAAATAAAGGAAGCAGTGTGAATTATGTTGTTCATTAAGTTCACTGCATGTCTTATAGGATAGATTTTTGAATCTGTGTATCAATTTCGTTAAATGAATTTACCTAATATTTTTTCCACGTGAAGTCCCTATTAAGATGTTTGTTGGAACGAAGTATTTTTTTTTAATTGACTTTATGGCCTCTTGGTAACAAGGATGAAAAAACAATGATATTCTTGCAAATGATCAGTCTGTCGAGACAAGACAAAGTTATCATATATTGGAAGGCATAGTAGTGGCGACCCCATGTTAAGGGTACTTGCCAATTATATGTTTCCGGCAAAACATTTTTGAGCGGTCAAGTGATCTAAAAATAATCTTCAGTAATGAGATTGACTGTGGGAATGTGAATGACGAGTTGGGTGAAGTATTGATATAAATCGATGATAATATTATTAATCTCAGGTAAATAGTGGTGGCTGTGCCTTCTTCCGCATTTAAAGGGAATATAACGAGGAGGAGGGCTAGGTTTACAGATTAGAAACATGTAGATTCTGAATAGGTAATTAATGTTCTGTATAGCTTATACATAACAGTGTGATTGTAGTTATAGGTGAAGTTGGTGTAGTAAATAATGGTGTTGAGTATGTGGATGTGTTTTTGTTAGCTGCAGGTCAGGTGATAATGATATGCTGCTAAATTTAGTTTGTAATAAAGTTAATTGTGGAAGGGATTGAGGTGAGAGGCTTATTGGACTCTGATGACTAGGTTATATCGTCATGAATGTAGTGCATATTAATGCGTATTAGAATGAATAAAGTAGATATGAATATAAGGTGGAGGACAGAGAGAGTCAGGAAAAAGTAGTGGAATATTAACGGTGACGAACTTTATAAATCAATGTTGCGCATAATTCCAACAAATTTTGATGTTGACTTACTACTAGTCAAATTATCATAGCTAGTCAGGATATTGAAATGGGATATTAGGATATAATGAGCAAGTTGAGTAGTTGCCACTGTTTTAACTGTTGTAATTTGGGTTATTGTTTGTATTATGATGTGTTGTAGTTGTAGAAGATTAATAAGAGTAGTTATTGTTTATGTCTGTTGGGGAATTATTAGTGATCTCCCTCCGGAATCGTGCATCGCGACGGCTGATGATAGAGAAAAGCAGATAGGTGAAGCTGGAACCCGGGTGATAAAGCAGGCGGGAGCCTCACTTACGATGTCAGATGTTAATGTGAACATAATTTCGTGTGATGTGCCAAAGTGAGTATTCGTAACGAAGGTGGCTGAAGTGTTTGCTTTGTGAAGATATTCCGTCTTTGAACACCCACTGATGAAAGTAGGCAGATCATACAACCGTGAGTGTGAAAGTAGGATGGTGAAAATACCCGAATTTAATGTGGTAGGTCCACGTGAACGATTCCGTATGACCAGATTACGTTATTACCGTGCATTAATGTTTCTGAAGTAGTGAGTAAAGCTAATTTTATGCTTGCTATTAGGCTTATCAGGGTTGAAACAGGAGAGTTGGCGACAATCGCTACATATGACAAGGTATATTAGATATGAATTAGATCTTCATGATCAACTGTAGATTATAGCATCGCAAGAAAATATGACGGGTGGCCTGATCGTTGAAAAGTAAGAGAGGAGAGAGCTGATCTATAAGGGTTCCGACCTAATTGTTGCCCGGATGAGTGGTCAGTTTGCCAGGTTGATGCCCTGAAGATTCTGGAAAGATTATCGTTTGGGTTGTAGAGGCGCGTTCGAGAGGCGGAATTTTAATGGGCTGTGTGGTTGCTGGGTGACATTGTAGCAAGAAGGATTGCTGGGTATATGATTTAGACATGGTTGACAATAGCTGCTCAGTTGCCTGCATGAGGAATTCTAAATTGTAAGTAAGGAGACTCAAAAGATTGTAACGAATGTTGTGGGAAATAAATTGTTAGGAAGCGACTAAGCAAAGGCATCGAAGGATTTACTTTGGACCTTGGAGAGGTGTCTCAGGATCGCAGTTGTCCTCTTGCATCCCGCGTATTGTATTATCGGAGACACCCATTTATAGCCAAGCGAACGCTCTCACTTTCCTCCCCCAGTTGCCAATGAGATTGGAAGAGGCGAGTGTGTAGATGTAGAGCGAATGAGGTAGTTTGTTATGAATGAGAGTGTAGAGTCCTTGGAATAGTCGATTGCTGCCCAGTAGAAAGCTGATGGACGGATTGAGCGTTATGTATTGGAATTACTTCGTAAGGTGAATGAAAAAACGGTTGAAAGATAGGTATTCCTTATGTGTTGTAGTGTCAGAATGTTGTTGTATTTGATAGTATAGTATGGGATTTGAAAGATTTACAAAACAATGGAGTCTGGTGCGTGGAGAAGAGAAGGAGTAGTAGGTTGGAGAGAGATGTGGACTGCTTTTTCGACTGCAAGCGGCGAATTGATCAGTTTTAGGAAACCTGAGCTTTGGTTGGCCAATGCTTCCGGCAAAGCTTTTTCAGAGGGGCGATGCAATGTAGTTATGAATGATTTTCCCCGATTTAAGAATGTGATTGGTGTTTATATATGAGTATATATTAGTGATGACAGAGCGTTCCCTGAGCAGATTTGAAGCTAGTGAATGATGTGTTGAAAAAGTTGGAGAGGTGCATAAAAGTGAAAGGTGACACGAAATGTGAATGTGTTTAGCGATAGGTTTGAATTCTCGGACAAAAGGTCCTGTAGCGCGACTGGGAATGAAGAATAGTCGGAAGAAGTTTGTTTTGAAAAAGTTCAGGAATTTTCTAGATACCTAAGGAATGTAGAAGCTAGAGGATTTTTGTGGTTAGTAGAGTGGGCCGAAAGTTGTGTGGAAAGACTTGTCAGGTTGTGTATGAAACCTTTGTATCTGATATTGCTGGAAAAGAACTGAAGTACAGGATTGTGAACCAGAATGAGAATGACCGTGAAGTGAATGATAGCATTGAAAAGTTAAAGCGGAAGGTGATGCGTGAAAATGTGGAACTAGCATACCTCTGATATACAGTGAAGATTATGTCAATAGCCACTGGCAAGTTTAGACGGATGCAAGTGGGGTATTTGTATGGAGGTTGTTTGAGTGCAGAGCAGGTGAAGTGAGACGGG
>JABUQX010096434.1:0-27500 GCA_015478945.1 Trachelipus rathkii
TACTTATAGACTGAAGTCTTAACTTATATTGTCACTTTATAGGTCTTACTGTACGGTTACGGATTACCCAGCACATACTCATCTCACACTAATTAACACCGTACTTAACCAACCGATACTATACATATTACCATTAACCCTTATATCTCCCACATGATAGATACATCTCGGGTCTTTCATTAATATTCTCTCATTTATCTAACTATACCTTATTATTCTACTCAACAACAACTTAACTCTAATACGTCCATTAGTTCTGCTCCTTCATTCTATTAATCAATTCGTTTCTCTTGTCTGAAAACACGTAAACGAAAGGAACTTCGTAATTACTCGATGTAATGTTCCACCGTTAATCGCTGGATGTATATATTGGCCTTTAGATTATATATTACGTAATAATTTCATTTGCTTTACATTATTCCCAAACCTCTCATATATAGGTAATAAATAAACGTACTGACAATTATTTGGATACTGAGGAACAAAACATAACTACATGTAGACCCTAGCTCCTTATAATAGGAGACTTTAGTCTCTTGTTACCAATAAAACACAGAACCGATATATTTGTCTTACCATATAGCACTCATCACATGGCTTAATTTCGTGCTGAGCGCCGAGTAGGCATCGACGAGCCAGGAGTAATACCGCCTCCTTGAATTAATATACATATAATCACTGAATATCAACCGTTATTCCTTTTTTATATCAAACCATATATATCTAGTAATTACTATAATAACTCAGAAAGTACTCACTTTGTATTTATTCACATATAAAGCTTGAGTTCATACTATACTATCTAATAACATAATTTTCATTCACATATATAATATAATATATTAACCGTGGACTTTTTCCTCAATCACGTAATACTATTATAACCTCTATCTATTCACCACAACGTTACGTTGCCCCGCGTTCTATCCTTTTATCATATCCTTCTCTATAGGTCCTCAAAATCGTCCGTCCATAGATGCCAGCGGGAGGTAGCTAATAAACCATCTCTCCTCGCATTCTCACCATTCCCACACACAAACCTTAAATGCGCCACGGAGGCGCTATTTAACCAAGAAGTAGGGTACCGAGACTTATTCAATCACTCTCTTCTATTCTCCATAATTCTAGCATGAATATACTGCGATGAGATATTCCCTCTGCAAAACCGCCATAACACTTGTTCGTTGTTGGTGCCTTTTCTTTCGCAGCTATTCTGTCCTGTGAACTCCTTGCCCTTCCTTCCTATAATCCTTTCTCAAACTGTATTTAATCACTTCCCCCTATCTTTAAAGCTCCATTTCTGAGGTCACCTGAGAAATTTGCGCTAAGTTAGGGCTTGGGTTGGTTTGTTCCTAATAGATATTTTTTACTCCTGTTAGACCAACAGTTAAACCTAGTACTGGTTAGGTAATGGTTTGTTCCTAATAGAGGTAGGAATCGCGTGCATAAGGCTGTATAACAAATACTTACCCCTTTTACTCAAATACTATTGGCTTAATTAATTATATTATAAATAATATATATACCTCAAATAAATTTATTATATACATTTTTACATAGATAAAATAACATTTAATATTCTTATTTATTGCATAATATCAATATACACTAGGGCTTCAACTATATCGTACATTAATATATATAAATACATACTCTTATTGATACCCTTAAAAAAAATAAATGACAAATATTAAGCAATAAACCACTAAAATAATATCACATAAACTATCACTCCGCTACACCTTTACCTCACTTTTTATATCCTACAATTATATATATAATATATATAATATATATATATATATATATATATATTTATATATATATTAAAAATTAAATTACAAAAAGTGAGAACTAACGCGTAGCCATGGCAGTATATGTTAGGACTATAAATTACATAAAAAATTTTTATAAATAAAAAATATAATATTATTAATTAATATATAAATAATGCCAAATCAATAACATAAAGAATTTCACTTATTAAAAATTATTTAAAAAATATGTTAAGTCAGTGGTACATTAAATAAATTAGATCTCACTCTCAATAATTCTAATACAATAACACTACACTTTCTTATATAAGTCGAGCAATAATCATATGATTTCTTATGAGAGGTAACAAATTTCAAAATACCTTGAATTGAATTTCAGAGTTCTCTTGGGTCTCGAATGTATACGGACAACTACGATCAAATATTAGACATTCTGTTCACACAATATAATGGATTACATCCCTTGCGCTCAATGGACATACAACGATTCACTAATAAGAAGAGCCATTAGAGCACACTAATCGATTGTGGAACTTCCACTACAGATACCACTCTTGAGCGAAGTGTGTACCAGTTTCATGGATATGCGATTTAATGTGTACGCACGCTGCATATTTCAAAACTACCTCTTCACACTCTCACACGCAGGGGTTAGCTGAGGGGCTAGGCATGGGTTCCGGGCTAGACAAAGTCGCGATGATAGTGCGGACGGAATAGTAGAGGTATGGGAATAAAATAAAAAAGGCATACATTGCTCTTCCCATGAAATTGTGACGCACAGATTATACTATTAATTTATACGCATATCTCGTTACTAGATCCCAAATATGCAGAATTGGCGACGATAGACGCCTTGTGGGAGAATTAAGGTCTGTATCTGTCTGTGGGAGAGGATCAATTTCATCTCGAAGTGAACCATTTGCTTGAGAGAACCCTACTCTATCGTACAAGAATTACATGTGTAATGACCAGTATTAATTAAACGCATGTATCACATATGAAAAGGTTCACGGTTACAAAATTATAATTATTGTACTGCAAATGGTAAATTAGAGTTATGATATCCTGCCACACATTTTATTTTGAGAGGTCCTCATGCTCTCACATTTGGAATGAGTCACCCTCTGATGAACAAAAGTATGCGATGATTCATGGAGTGCTGAAAGTTTGACAGAGACATTATGACGTATTGAGATGACCTGGCATGTTTCAATGAGTATTGGACAAAGCTGAGAGAAGTTAGATATGTTTTTCAAACAATGTGATAGAAGCTGGACTTAGCATGAATATGGCCAAGATAAAGACTTTGATAGTAGGCAGATTTTCGGGAAAGTAATCAGAGCAAGAGGACCCAGTCCGCACCAACGTATTCTGAGGCTGCGCACGTATTAGACGAATGGACAGTCCAACACGATATTGCATGGCACAGGTTAGACATGATAGGCACCATCCCTTTTCAAATTATCTAAGGCAGATTACACTGCCTTAATTTGGGTTATGTCATATGCATACTTAACCTTCGAATAGTCAGGACGATTCCTTGCAAGAAGAGCTTCCATTGTATACTCCAAAAGATTGATAGTGATATGAGACTTACCACATTATCGGGTAAACAATCTTGGTGCAACTGATCACAGGAACATAACCAACATTGTGGAACCCCGAGAATCTGTATATATCATAAGGTTTAATAATCTTCTTATATGTGTTATTTACTGCTACTAATAACTACCGGTTAATGGAATGGGGTGGGGCACAACTCGGTACAATTATTTATGATTCCGTCATTATGATCAACTACACGTAAACACGATAAATTAAATAAAAATCAAAGACAATTAGGAATGAATTGAACAAATAAACATAACGATATCTAATAGTAGGTAAAAAACCCATATGTCATTGCAAATATCGTATTTGTCCAGAAAGCACTGAAAATAAAATGAGTTAAGGAGTCGTTAACTCAGAAAAGACAAAAAGAATACCAGAGACTTGTAATGTTCTTTATCATAAGACCACAATATTAAAATTATGCTACGATTCATTTTGTATGCTCACCTTGAGTGGGATACCTTGTTGTGCACCAGAGTACCCCACGAGAGAAGAGTGGCTAGGAGAAGGTGGAGTGGAAGAAAGGGAGAAAAACTGACTTAAAGACATCGAAAGGAAGTGGGGGTATTTCAATGAAGCACTGCTTCATTGGAGGACGCACATAGCCTGAGCATACTGAGTCTCAAACACTTTGAAAGATTGATGTAGGACGGGTAGGAGGAAACCAGTGAAAATAAAAATAATCCTGGTGCCGTGACTAGCATCTCTCCTATCTATATTTATAGAGCTCCTAGCAATAGGGATCATACTCCTTATATAATATACTCTTATTTGGGGAGCTAAACTAGGGCATAATAACAAATAGCGTTAATATTATCCTATCATTTGGCTTCTAAGATTTATGGTTCAGATATTTATCAAACTTATGGTTTACCCAATTCAATACCTTAGATTTACTTGCGTAGATAGGCTCTTAAAAATATACTATTTTATATTACCTAATTCCTATATATATAATATATTTGGGTTTTACACTATATATATTTAATTATTTTTCTAAACTTCTTGTATAATTACCCATATATACTTATCGCTTTACTTATTATTTATGAATCCTATTTATCCTCGTCTATCAAATTCCAGACTTAAATTAATTTTACATATAAATACAATATGAATTTAGTATTATATAATCACGATTTAAATTATAACCCATTTCCCTTACTCTGGAGATGACACCTCCCTCACTGGCTAATTATCCAACACATACTTCAACATCTCCTTCTTCATTCTACAGTCCGTAAGATAGTCTAATTACACAACACTTTTGAAATACCGTCATCAAATATCGTCACCATTGCATCACAACAAGCTAAAATGCGACTATTAATATAATCATACTAATATATATATTAACAATATATATATATAATATATATAATATATATAATATATATATATATATAACATTACTCTATCTCATTATAATCATTTTAATTAGAAATTAATATATATAAACCTTGTAATTTATTAATAAGGAAAGTTATTATCATATATATATATATATTATTTAAACTAATATATTTTATATACAACTCAATCCTCAGTGTTGCCAAATCACCGCCGAATGCGCGTTTCTCCGAATTACTAATTTGAGTTTCTGATTTTTTATCATCATTTTCCCTACTACTTTTTTTTTTTAAGCAAAAAATTATATACCTTCATATTCTGGTCGTTTCCAAGATCCCTCCCCTCCCGGGACAAACTCCCACTCCAAAGCCTCCCCCACACTTATACCTTATTTACTTCAGTCTCTCCATTCTCGGCCATTTTCTCGCACGTAAATTCTTTGCTTTTATTTCTTGCTGAGTATATTAATTAACATTTCATTCAAATCTGTGAATGAAAGTTATAACTTTCAGCCACTTCTATAATATAATATCCAATTATATTTAGGTTACCACTACTCAATATAATGACTAAAATATCCTAATAAATTTTACTTGCTTATGTACTGCTTATACACTTATCAGGTAAATACAATATTTAGCACTAAATATATCATATTATTATATATATATAACAATAAAATCCGTATAATGGATATTTCAATATAGCCCAAATTTTATTTAATTGGATATTAGTACATATATTATACTTGTTTCACGTGGTACAATGTGTCTATAATTCAAAATTACCACTCATTATAAAACAAAGTAGACTATCTGAACAGTTATCAAAGCATTAGGAGTAAAACAATCAAGCTGCCTAATTTATAAAAGTGACATATTCATTCTAATCTGACATTGGAAAAACTATGACAGTATTAATAATTTACTCCACAAATGATTACATATGATAGAAAAACACCTTTTCTAGTAAAATTAATTCATTTATGTGAATGAATTATACTATACATTAAAAGAAAAACTCTTATAATGATTACCTGGAAAAACAAGATCTTGCGCACTACAGAATCTTTGTGAGTAGTAGTATAGGAGGCACCTTCGTCGGGTGCTAGATTTCGCTTCAAATCTGGCAACCTCGAGAGAGCGACTATCTCTCTCTGACCATACGGTATATTTTTGGACGCTGAATCCGCTTTTGGGACTGTAATGTACAAATTTGAGACTGCGAACCCCAATCTTTGGGTTCGGACCACAACGTGGCCTCGTTTTAGGTATTCGGAGCCGCAATTTCAAACGTTCTAGGTACACGAAGCCCCAGATTCACGACAGAGCAAGCATTAGGTCATTTTTATTTATTTTATATATTTTTGCTACCTTTTCAACAACTATGGCAACTTTCAGATGTATTAGCACCCTCTAGCTTCAAGGTGTAGGGCGTATGTATATATATTAACGTAGTACATTAATTTATTTATTTTTTATTTATTTTTAACGCTGCCATAGCTAAAATTATACATTAGGTGCCCAGCAGCCCCCTTACGAGGGGTTCAGGGAGTTGAAACCCCGTCTATGAAGAAGTCATGTCAACAGAGGTGGGGTAAGTTATTTATTGGAGATAAGACCTTTCAAAACTTCTTCTGTAGGGGCGGGAAACAAGAGTTCTCGGTATTTGCATTATAACTATATCAAAAATTAACTAAAACTATCGATTATATAATTATTCTATCGATCTTAGAAAGTCAATTTAAATGTCATTTTGTTGGTAACAAGGGTTGAAAAATCGAATAGAACCATAAAAAATTATATCGATCATTTGAAACTTTCAAAATCTATCAAGGGGATCCAAACCTCTCTCTGGGGGCTATAGACTCTGAATTGAGGATCAAAACCTTCAAAAACTGTCTTGTAGTCCTTCAAAATATTGGTCTTGTAAATATCCTTTTTAAAACATTCAGGTACTTCGAGGGTTTGGTTTTTGAGCTGCGGGATTCAATGAAGTATCTAAAGCCTAGTGGTCCATTTCTCTTTAAACGAGTTGTCACACTACTTTATATAACGCCTTATATTAGCAATATGTGTATATTTGAAAGATAAGAGGGTGAATTTGAAATATCGAAAGTTGCCAGATTTGAAAACTTTTAGTAACTATAAAAATTATATTTTTTTGAGAGAAAAGGTCCTTTGAGAGACCATATATAGACCAAATGCCTATATTATCTGCCGCGATATTTAATTTAAATTTATTTAATTTTTTTATATATGTTTCTTAACCTTACCACCTTAGACTGAAAATCTATTATAAATGAGAGTAAATATAAATGAGACAAAAACAAAGTCTTATTTTCGTAAAACTTTTTATAAATTCTAACTTTTATTTTAAAGGTGAGGTCTTAAAGAGAGGATTAGAAATATTATATATTCAGATTAGCAGGAAAAAACATTATGATATTGGTACTTCATAGTTCCACAAAAGAGAGATAGCTGGAAAAAGGAGTCGCACAATCAACGTAAGCAATGTACTGTAATCATTTATTACAATAGTACTCACTATTAAACATTAAAATTCATACGCAAACAAAAACCAGAGCCTCTCCTTAACGCTGAGCAAGTTCAAAGACAGCAGTTGTGAGGTATTCAAAAATAGATCAACCCTTAAGTTAATTCACCACTGGCCAAGTCGAGAGTGAACCTGGGCCCTGGTTGCAGATGTCCGCGGTAATACAACGGTGGTAGAGCGACTCCCAAGCAGTGAAGACTGGGATAGAATAGGATACACACGTGCGGCGCAGGAATTGTTCCCGTGGTGAAAATATTCAATCACCCACACCACGGAACACGACGCACTCTACCCGTCCACGCTCGGGCGTAAGCGACAAACAGGGCACGACGCGCAGAGTGAGGATAATACTCTCTTATGAGAAAGCGGTCTGTATATCTATAACACATATGTAATGTATAACAACGCGCTACAGCTCAAAGTGGTAAACTGCCGATGTGATAGTATTTCAAAAATACCCCACTCAAGTATTTAAAATTATTTTAAAGAAAATAAAAAAAAAAAAATTTATGGCTTGTTTTTGGATCTAGTTTGTTGAGCGACAAGTATTCTTAAAATGAATTAAATGTAAGCAAACGTAAAAGAAAATGAAAAGAAAATGAATTTTGTAAAGGTAACTAACCTTTTTTTATACGAAATGAAAAAAAAATCATAGTGTGACCTGACCTGACCTGACCTAGACCTAAACCTACCTAACCTAAACCTAAACCTATACGCTTACTTAACCTCAATTTCACCCGCTAGAACATAGGGAAAAAAACATCTATCGCTGTGAACATATTATTATCATAGAGGTTTATCTGCCAATTTTTTTGTTTTGATCCGACCTCCCGTTCCGTGTGCCCGTTAATTAACTTTGTCGCATATATATATATATAATATATATATATATATATATATATATATATAATATATATATTTGAATAATTAAAGATTTATTATATTAGATATATTTATATATTATTATATATATATATATATATATATATAAACTGCACAAATTACAATGTTAGAATTAGACAGTAATTCAAGGAATAACTTATATAAAATATTCTTCTTCCAGAATCCCGTTTTGATCATTACAATATTTTTAACGCAATAATATTGGGAAATCACTCATGAAATTTGGAACCTCTTACAAGCTTATAAAAAATAAAGCAAATAAATCAGAAAGGATGTAAGTAAATTTTTAAGTAAATTTGAGAGAAATTAAAAAAAAAAAAAGAAATTACAAACTAAAACAAACACGTCCAAATAATAATAATTTATTATTACATTATCTCTTTGAATTGATAATACTTTTAACGATATTTGTCATTAATTAAAAAGGACAAAAATTCCTTTAAATTAAAATTACATCAAAATTGCCCAATAAAAATTAATTGACAATTTGTTCCCAAAAAATTAAGGTGAAAGAGTTTTAATGTACAATTTTAAATTAATATCAACAATGCTAAATCTTAATTCATGTTTATCTTTAAACTTGAGGTAAAACATTCATTATTATTATTATTATTTATTATTATTATTATTATTATTATTATTATTATTATTATTATTATTATTATTATTATTATTATTATTATTAAAATTATTAAAATTATTAAATTAATATATATATATATATTTATATTATATATAATATATATTTATATAGATATATAAATATATATATATATATATAATATATATTATATATATATATATATATATATATATATATATTATATATATAATATATTATTATAAATATATAAAAATAATAATATATATATATATATATATATATATATAATATGATCTGGAGATGGCCTGGGAAAGTTTTATTAAGATTAGAAGGAAAAAGAAGAAAACAAGTAAAGGTTGAGGAAAGAGGAGATAAAAAAATTCCAGAAGAAATATTTGTTCAATATCTGATTTGAAGAAACATCCACCATTTTATAAGTAAATGAATTAGGGAATG
Source organism: Trachelipus rathkii (assembly GCA_015478945.1). Taxonomy (NCBI): domain Eukaryota; kingdom Metazoa; phylum Arthropoda; class Malacostraca; order Isopoda; family Trachelipodidae; genus Trachelipus; species Trachelipus rathkii. The sequence goes on from JABUQX010096434.1 coordinate 9,256, forward strand.
TAGGAAATATGTTTGAAGCAATGAAATTCGAGAAATAATATTTTGAATTACATAATTTTTGTTGTTGAAATAATCACGAAATATTAATAACTAGAAAATTATAACATTAATGGTGTGACGCTTCAAAACGTCACAAATTAGTTTTTTTGAGAAAGTTACTATATTTTCGGTATTAATTTAAAAATGCACTTCTTATACCTTCAAACATACTTGAAAGAAATTTAATTTGGAATGAGAATTTCTCTGCTTTCCTGATCAGTAAGATTATGTATACCTCTATATAGAAGCCACTCTTCAAAAATCAACCGTACTCATTGTGGTAAAGGATGAATTGTTTGGAGAAATACCAAACGGGATAACACGGTTCTGATCTGGAGAAAGACTTGGAAACCTACTCCAGCTTTCTGCCATAAAATTCTATGGATCAAGATAAAAGGTAATTATATATGGTATCTACCGTTGAGCCCCCTGGCTGGGTCGTACCCGATATGCAACAGGGAAGAGCCGAGAGTGAGACTTAATAGCCAAAATAATGATGAAGCGAGTGGGCCAAATCCTTCTGGAAGCCTGCTTTCTGATAGCGCTCTTGGTTAATGGGCCACTCGACGCTTAACAAAAGTTCCTAAATTTGGCACATGGAATGTCCGTGGGTTAAGTGCAGGGAAGCTGGACATTATCAAGCGGAAAATGGATCGGCTCAAGGTCGACATCCTTGGGGTCAGTGAGGTGAACTGGACTAGCAATGGTTTCATCATTTCATTCGATTACACTATGCATTACTCTGGTAATGACAATTATAAAAGGAATAGTGCGGGGATCATCATACATAAGAAAATTGCAGGAGCAGTAGAAAGCTTTCGAACCATCAGCGATTGCGTTATGACCATCCGGATCAACGGAAGACCTCGCCATTTAACATTTATCCAAGTATATGCCCCAACCACTGATGCAGAAGATGTGGACTTGGAGGATTTTTATGCATCAGTTCAAGAAGCGATAGATCAAACACCAAAAAGGACCTTTACATCATTAGGGACTTTAACGCGAAAACCGGAACAGAGGTTGAGAAAAGCATAGTTGTTCAATACGGATTGGGGGTAAGAAATGACAGGAGAGTGTCTCGTACAACTGTTATAAATACGTACTTTCAACAACCAAGGCGGCGACTATATACGTGGACATCTCCCAAGAGTGAACATTTTGTGCCAGCAGAAATGGAGAAGCTCTGTCCTCGCAGTGAAAACTTTTCCTGGTGCAGATTGCTGTTCGGACCATGAGCTATTGGTGGCCAGGGTGATGATTCGTTTCAGCAACGTTATAAAACTACTTGGAGAGCATAAGTTTGATATTATAAAGATTCCCCTGTCATATGCAGTTGAAACGAAGAACAGATTCTACTTGCTTAGCATTAAGGAAAGGTCTTCAGATAAGTTGTGGGGTGAAATCAAGATAATCATCAAGGAATCACATGAGGAGCACATCCCATATGAAAAACCTGGCAAATCCGCCCAGCGGATTTCAGATGAAACCATCGAGATCGCAGACAGGAAAAGAAAGGCAAAAACAGATGGAAAAAGTAATGAACAAAGGAGATGATTGAATACTTGAACGGCGTAGAAGGTTGGAAGAAGATAAAAGAATATGATATATGAGAGAAATGTGCGCTTATGTAAAGAAGATAAGAACACATTTAGTTGCGCGTAAAATGAAAGGAACTGCATAACCAACGAGAAATGCGAGAAAGATGGCGCACTTACACGCAACAACTGTACGAGAGTGCAGATCACGGAGTGCCAATGAGGGATGAGTCGCTGGAGCTGGAACCTGACATTCTTGATGATGAAGTTGCATGGGAGATAAAGCAGTTAGCAAAGAAAATGGCACAGGGAATAGATAGAATTCCAGCGGAGCTCTTGTAATCGCTACCCACCGATCCATTGGCGGCTCTGTGCCAACGTATTTGGAGAACATGCCAATGGCTACATGAGTGGAAAATGTCCGTCTTCGTACTAATATCAAAAAAATGGCGACGTAAAGGATTTCTCAACTATCGCACCATCGCCTCGATACCACATACTAGAAAGATTTACTAAAGATCATTTAACTGCTTATGAGGATAATTATAGAAAGAGAAATACCAGATTTCCAGACTGGTTTCCGGAAAGGCAGAGGTACTAGAGACCACGTCGCAAATTTAAGGTGGATTATGGAGAGGTCACGAGAATATCATAAAGACCTCTACCTGTGTTTTATTGATTTTAAAAAGGCCTTCGATTGCATTGAGCATGGAAAACTGTGGGCATATCTCCTAGTAACCTTGTACGGCTTATCCGATCATTTTACACGGACCAGGAAGCCGTAGTAAGAACTAACTGTAAGCTGTGATACGGATTGCTTTAAAATCGGGAAAGGAATGAGACAGGGCTGTAATTTATCACCGCAGTTTTTCAACTTATATGCCGAGGTAATTATGAGAAAGGCAATATTAGAAATAAAATAAAAAAATTTTGAGACCATAATTAATGTCGCACTAGTAAGAGGAAGGAAGAAATCCGATCGATAATATCACTAAGGTGATTGACCCAATTAAAGTAAGTAGTAACAACGTAGACAAAGCTAATATGTATATGATTAGTAGTGAGTAGTCAAAATATGAGAGGCATATAGGCAGGTGTGAGCAGTTATATGGCAGTTGTGACCTAATTAGTAATAGCGACAGTGAAGCGATCACAGTTGCAGAGCGACAGCGAGTTAATCAGTCAAGAACGAAGATAATTATCCAATATTATAAAATAATTATCGAGATTCCGTACTAGTTAAATTATGACATAACGTGAACTAGAAAATGTATAATAATCTGAGAATCGTAAAGCAGAAGTAGATAAAGGAAATAATGCTCTACTAATAAAGTATGTATTACGGAGTAAGAAGAAGAAAAAGTAAATAGAAAGAAGAGTGTAATTTGAATAAAAACCTTATGCCTTATTAAGTTCAGAGTTATGTAATAAAAATTAAATTCACCGACAACTAATTTCGACCTTTTCAGTCAAGTTCCATTCAATATAAACCTATTGCAGAGTCGTGGTTATCCCAGGAAGGAGAAAATATGATTCCAACACAGCAGATGACTGCCAGACCTGCTCATAATATACGATCGTAATCAAGTTCTCACTCATATTCTGGTCTTCAGGACATAATTGTGAGAGCAGCACAGCATCACCAACAGATGTCATGCCAATAGGGGGGACAAGCTTGTAATAATTCTGTACACAGAAAAATAGGTAAAGAGAAAAGTGAGGATTACGTAGCTTGCGTATATTCATAATTACGTTGCATTTTATGTCTGACACTGACAAAGCTTTTTCTTCAAGAGCTGTGCAGCTTATATAGTTATATCCCATTCCAAATAATACTTTCTTCATCTCATCATAATATAAGTATTTATTAGCTCCTGTTAAATTGCGTCGATGTGAACTACATACGTTATTGCTATATTTAGTTGAGTATACTGGTGTTTAACATTGGTGCTTTCTCTAAAACGTTAAATTTGCAAAAGACAAAACATGAAATCTTTATTATTCCCAATTTCATCATGCACATCCAAAAGCTACAGAAGGTGCTATAAATTTCTCTTCTTTAAGTATTTGGATCACTAGTCTTTTGCTTCTTCGCAAGATATTTTCTATCAGCCACAATGAAGTACTTTTGAAATACCGCGTCACAGGAGCAATGTAGAAATGGTTTGTACGAATTATCCTGAGGCTATCTTTGAACTTGCTAAGTTAAACTTGGCTGTGAGCCCATAAACATCAATTTAATATACTATTATATAATTTATAGTATCTTTTACCTTTATTTCTCCGCGTCCATGAAATATTTATAACGGTAAAAATAATACACAAGAAAAAACTATATCAATGCACAGCTTCTAAGTGAGAACTTCGAATTAGTGTTCTACTAGTTGAGTAATAAGCACCAAAACAGTCGAGCATATAAAAATCGTATTTCCACTAGCGTACAAGTGTGTGGAGAGTTAAAAAGTCCAAAACTCGAATTTACCTCCCTAGTCGTGACAGATATAAATATGGGCGTGATAAGCTATCTATGATATAATATTGCGGTTAAGTTATATTATAACACATCATCAATGGATCAATTCGAGCTAGCCGACATTCGTGGACATCCTTTCACACGTCCTATAGCAGTCCTAACAGGTTCTAGTGAGGTTTTCGAGCTGACATCCGTTAGCCACAGAAAGATTCGTTTTCTTCATAACTCCGTATTTTGAATATTTTTGATAGTAGTTTCACTATTTCATTCATATCCATCGTATACTTTCAACTATTTATTTTCTTAGTCATTAAATCGTCCTTCGACTTTATAGGTACTCGGCATTGAATAAATATAATACCCCAAGAATTGGCAGCTGCACCCGTGCGTGATGTCTGACTAAGTGTTCACCTTGTTACTGTCAGATAAGAGAACATGCATTTGCGTGTGAAGTTGTGATAATCTGTACTAGTTCTGAGTGCATATCATGAGGATAGATATCGGTACTCTTGAATTTAATCATGCTCCAGCCATCAAGGCTTCACTATCACTTCAGTCTTGCTACTATACATGTCTTATAGGAGCTTTTCGATGTCATATCTACATATTAATCATGTTCTCATAATTTTGCCAGCAATATGCTTTTCTGACTTGGCAGTTATATAACCTGCGTGTAAACTAGTTTGCTTAATTTTTTTAAAATCATCATGTTCAACGGATCATTTCCTAAGTCGTGTCAAAGTGTAACGATTGTTTTCTTGTCTGTGACATACTCATTCATGCCTATTTATGAATAAAGATCCTTGACTTTTCTCTTTGTCCTCCTCTTTAGTCATAGTATTCTTTTATCTGTGCGTCCAATCCACGATCATACTTTTTGTCTCTATTTTATCTTTAAAAGCAGGATTTTCAGATGAAGAGGAAACAGAAGATTTGTGTGCTACTGTAGGCCTTTACATTTTTGTTTATATCGTAGACGCTAATGGAAGTCGCATATGGTGTATACTGGGAGAAAACTCTCCTCATAAAGGGGAGGGTTGCGATATTCAGGTAGTGTAAAGAGGTGTTGAGATATTACAAAGTGGATTTCAAGCACGTTATAGATCATGCACAATCGCTTTCGGTGTCATAACAAAGCTATCAATATACGTAAGTGAGTGCTCTATACATCTAGAAAGGTATTCTGAAGCTGTAATTCCTAAAACTGACACATTCTAGCATCATCTTTTGTAGTGTCGCTTGTATATCACTACAAAAGGAAATACACAAGATTACGTAAGAACGTATGTGCCTAGTGTCATAAATAAAATTATTTATACCTTTTTTTCATTTTTATAATGATCGAGGAGCCTTAGAGATACATTATTACATTATATAGTGATGCCCTCGCGTAGAAAGAACACCAATTTTTGGTACAATGGATTCTATGAAAAGCAATTAGGACCATTGGTTCCCTAGGTTACCTTCACATTCAGAAAATCGAGAGAGCTTGAAAGTTCATACCAATCCACGAGTATACTTTATTTATTGTTCATTTGGATTATATTATATTTTTTGTCCTTTTCTTGCAGGTTGTTATATGTATAATATCAAATAATTCTGAGAAAATAAAATTATTTTACTTTAATCATGTAAAAAACACTAGATTGTTAATAGTTTTTAGAGAGTTTTTATGAGTTTATTTAAGGCATGTTGAAACAGCAGGAGATTAATAGTGATCACAAATTGAGACATAATAGTACGTTGACGAGTATTTTTTGAGTATGAGATGGCAATAAGGGTAAGAAAATTGCACGAGAGAGAGAGGAGTACTTGATTACTATCTTCTTGACCACTATAAGATGGTTTTACATTATTCCATAAATAGCCAGTAGTGTATTTACTTGTTCATTATTGTCCCTCTAAAACTGTACATATCGCTACTGCAGTACTAATTATACCATCTAGCTTTTCTCACCTTCGCATAAAAATACCCATATCAATCAATCTTGGCAAAGATCTTGAACATCTTTACACTGTTCTGTCTTATTTCTATATCGAGCCCGTGTCCCTTTCCACTTCAGCTTCCTTTTAGGCATTTCGAGAGATCTCTACTTCACATTAATAAATGCTCTTCAGTGAACCCATATTATTGAGTCACAAGTTTTCTGAGATTGCCAGCTACATCTCCTTAAATCTAACCAGATGAGAACTCTTTTCTCGCAATTATCTCACATAAGCGTATGTGTAAAGTCAATATTTGAAACATGCCAGAGAAATCAGGTACAATAAAATACAAAAAGAACACATAGCAACAAGAATAAAGAGCCAAAAGCAAAGAAATCCTGAGAATTGTTTGAAAAACTTAAGGGTCGTATGTGCATAATATCACAAGTGAGAACTTTTATTGAGTATATCTTATCCAATTTTTATATTTCCGTGTAACAGAGAATAAATTTTGAAACAGTATTGACTAAACATATGTGATCGAGGACCTCTTTTGTTGTTAGGATAAGTTAAAATTATATATAGATAGTTTATATATATTGTAATTATCAAAATTTGAAAATGAATGGGGTTATGAAGAATTAGAAGGTGGGGGTGGCATTGGATGGTGTTAGAATGATGGGAATGGGAAGAGAGAGAAGGGTGCCCTACCCTATATCATAGCTGAAATAGAATATGTCGTGTTTAATGAGCTCACGCTCCTAACAGGTAGAAATATTTGAAGTTGATTAAGCAAAACAGTATTTAGACATATGGTGTGTAAATAAGAGAGAGTTTAGATAAATACTAATAAATGAAGAGAACAGTAAAGTTGTATAGGTGTTGAGATTTAAATGTTAGGAACAGTCCTGGTGTGTTACCGATATGTATATAAGATACAAATATCTGAGAAACAATACTTCAGAGATTACACACCTGTCCTGAGTTTACAGACTCTTATCTTCCTCACTAATATATGCGATTTTTTAACAAGGGAGCGGATGCCATGCCACCAAGAATGCTGTGAATTTCGCACGATAAGCTGAGATATAGCACTAAATCTAGTCATGTGATATGTGCGGTCACTAGACTAACTATTCGTTAGAGAGTGTAAGAGAGTGTAAGGCTACAAAGATCGTAGATAATTGATGAGCTTGTGCGGAGCGGTGTTGCGCATGTAATGAGAGTGTTGAATAATTCGTGAGCTGAGTGTACAATTTGGACATATTATTGATGAGTGAGACTCTATTTGTTTCTGAATATGCGTATATCCAACATTCTTGCAGAAGTTCAACTCGAGATCAAATGGAGTAGCCACTTGCATATTACGTGTTTACAGGCATAGGTCTTGTGCAGATATGCAATTCTGTAGAGATAAATATAGACTTGACTGTATTAGAGAGTTGTGTGGTGTGAAGAAGGGTAAATGAAAGAATGAACAATGAAGTCTATCGACGCTTTTAAAAGTTGCTAATTCGGTCATGTGGATAAGGATGGATAATAGTGGTTGGTTTTAAGCGAATGTATATCGAGTGCATGTTGTAGACTGGAATTTCCTCAACACCCGCTGGGGACACATCCGTGTGAAAGAAAAGATGGATTGAGTCTAGTAAATGATGCTCGTGAGGATAGAGAAATGTCTTGAGTTTGGCAGACGGCGAAATCAAAGGTGCATAATGGCATTCGAGATTGGCGGGGTTTTGTGAGGGGGTATGGTTTCGAGCAACAACACCTGGGCCATAGGGACACTGCAGAGGATGAGTTCGAGATTACCCACTGCCATAGTGAATGTTCTGTGCCTGTGGATTCCAGTGTAAATAGTCTCTTAGTGCGGATTACGTTTTTCTGTGAGCTGATTGAACCGTAAGACTTTCAGTCTAAGAGATGATATAGCAAGGGGGCGTATAAGGCTGGACTTTCTTTTTCACTTCCAGTCATATCTTCCTCCCTCCAACTTTTCCGTGTTCCTTCTGGTTGCAGTGTAATAGCTATGAACTACCACTTACGATATTATTTCAGCATAGTGCTCCGTCTTCGGAGAATGAAGGATGAGGATATCGTTAGATTTATACTAGACCCTTTTTTACGTATAAAAGTCGCTTTATATTACGTGAAATAAAATAAAGATTAGCTTTTAATAAGTAATTTATATCATAAATATATAATATATAATCTATTTTCACAAATTTATCGAGAGAATACTCACTAAAGATCCAATAATGTATGGAGGGCATAGCAAATCTAGTAGAGGTACTTATATATCTAAAGAGAAATATTTTTAAGGAATTTCGAGTATTATTTATTCTTAACCTCTGTGGTATTATACACAGAAACTGTTATGAGCTAGAGACACTATAATATATTAAATTACTCTTTACAAAAAAGTTTCTAAAAAAGACCATATAAACCTCTCTTCAGATATGTGCACCATATACACGGTATCATAACCATCCACACCCCTAATCCAGAGAGAATCAGCTATTCCCTCACTATTGTATATAACGCTTAAAGAAATCACAACGCTTAATTAAATAAATATAATTTTCTTTAAATTTTAAATCTAAATCTAATTCACCGTGCGTACTAACCCCTGACCTCATCTCATAATCCACTCAACACATTCATAAAATAAATGGCTTTACAAAACACAAATACTCACTATCATACAGCTACATAATTACTACAATAACTTCACTGAGAGAGCAAATACGAATCAATATATAAACAAAAGCATCGAACGAAACGAACACAAGAGAAGATAAAAGACAGTAACGACAGTAGAAATCGCACAGAGAGAGTGTTCCTCTACCACACACAAGTCCTTATCACGAAAAAAATTCACATCCACTTCACCTGAGAGATACTATCGAAAAAAATAGGCGGATTTCCCAATTTCTTCGACACTCCATATCTCGCTCTTGAGCTCGTAAAGAAACTCCATAACACATATATGAGAGCGAGTCCGTACACAAATGGTCTTCAAATTACAAATATCGATGAAACTGGGACGAGTCGCTCAATCACAGGACATTATAATACTACTCACATTTTATCAGAGGAGCTGTTTCTAAACACAAGAGACGCTTGCTAACCCAACCGCACCAATACCAAGAGCTAACAAAACTTAATCTACTTAATGCAGAACGACAATAAGTCTTCCAACACTCAGACGTAAAACATAGTCACACAACATACCTAATATATTACATTATTCAGAAAATGTTAATCTAACAGAATGCCCGCAACTCTACACCCGCCTTAAATCCTGCATCACCGCTCTGTAACTATACACTAGATATCGACCGACGACACATAAATAATACGTTTCCATCGTAATAGAAAAATTATTTATTCGGTGTTCCGCTCTCTGAATAACACTGTGGTAATTCCATTAATACAATATATTCAAATTTTCTTCGTGAGAGACACAAATGAATTAAGAGAATCGAGGTATTATGACATTTTCCACATTGAACGTTCTTCTGAATAAAGAAAAGGAAACAACTCTGCCTACAATATGAGGGACCAAATCACTCTGAAAAGATGTGCAGTCTCTCAGGAGAGAAAAAACTAGAGAGCCCCCGTCTATTACGCGAAACTACGCTTGTCATAACTGCGAACCGACATCGACTTATTTCCCAGACCAGAAACTTCAAAGGGATGAGGAAACGCCACACTATCTACACTCGCACGTAATTGTCGCTTAATTCCCACAACTCCTTAAACAGAACAGCTTTAAAAACTTATTCTAATACACACACAGCAATGGTTCCCAGCACTCCTCAAAAATCTGACACCCATAATTACAAATCCTCTCAATACGACCCTCAGAATTATCACAGGGTTGCTACAAAAAACCCACCCCAATCATAACATCTACAACGACGAACCTCCATCTCCCCATCTCCACACACCTGGAGATGGTGGGGGACTCAATTCAATCAAAAACCCGAAAATCCAACCACCCTTGTCACAAATCTCTCCCGACGCCCCCCCAACAAAGGACTAAAAATCCCCCCTTCTTCACCAGCTCAAATCTATTACAACACTTACAACATAATGCCCCTCCCCCTCCCAATAGGTAATGGATTACACATATCCATAACCATCTAATACACATACCTACAAAACCGCAAAAATAACAATTTATTAAACACTCCCCTCCCCAATAACTTTCCCCTAGAGAAGAACCGCTGTCCAGAAAAGGCCAAATCGACCTCGCCCGGAGCAGACCAGGTCACCACCCAAACCATGCAATATAAATATAGATTCAGAACTAGCACTCAATTGCTCACTGTTCTCGATCTCTACATCGTGCCCAACTCACAATTGTACTCCTAAGGGAAATAGTGAGTCGAAGGAATAAAACGCTACTAATAATAACTTGTGCGTGTAGTCTCTGCTTCTCTCGACGTACCCGGTCTGCGCCACCAAGGAGAGTACTTCTCGCATACAATTTCCTATATCTGCCTCATCACCTGTCAGGACTTCGCCCACGGTTGAGGATGGAGACACGACTTATAGAACTCCTGGAAGCAGTGCCGGAGCTCACTACGGCCTTCTTCATCAATAACACGGAGTCGCCCCAGAGATATAGATTTAATATATTATTTCCGTATCTTCGTTCGTAACTTAGGCTGTTGGCTATAGGATGGTGGATAGTGAGGAGAGTAGTGGGAGGTTTCATTATTCACGATGTATATGATATAAGAATTAGGATTATATACTAAATATTCAATACTTATCGAGAATGAATAACTAGAATATCAACGCGTAACTTTTCTATAGGTAACTAAAAAATATCTTATATCGATAGATCTATCGCTTATCGTATTACATATCCGTCAAACGAGGTTAGATACATAAAACATTTTCTTCGACCTAACCTAGCTATCCGAACTCGAAAGGAGCATTTATATTGTTTATACGTTCGTAAGGTGTTAAATGCGGCTGACGGCCGCGGGCAGCTCGAGACGTTTCGTATACAAATAAACGCTTTACCCCTAAAAGCGATATAAGCGAAAGGGGTGCGAAATAAAATCTAATAAACGGAGATGATCCAATGCACGAACTACTCGCTTTATCTACTCCGTATGAGTGAGTAGATAAAAATAATTGTTAAAACCAACGATAAAATTCGGAGAACCGCCGCGTAATTTGAGAGTTTACTTTCACAGGAACATATAATCAAATAATGTACGAAAAAATTCGTACAAATCATCGAATTTATAGGCCGTGTACGTTTGGACCTACGAATATAATAGACGTATGAGAGTGATGTCCACATTCTTACCAGATATAAATTTCTTTTTCCCGCGCTTGAAAGATATAATTATGGCACCAAAAATTCGTATTATAATATAATGTCATGCCATCCAGTTGACACTGTAGATAGTTATAAAATCGCCTTCGGAAAATGTAGACTTCGGAACACGATCACCCTGCCTTCACTATACTCAGTTACCTGCGTACAGAGTCGTACGCGGATGAATAGATAAATAAAGAAGCTGTCTACAAAACTTTATAAAGTAAAAAAAACATTTCCTAAATCACTCAAGAAGATGATCAGGGCGTTTAAGTGTTTAAATTCTTTTTAATTTTCTATCTTATTTTATTTTCCGAGTACGAGACAATTTGATCCGCTCCCTCTTCCCGCAGAGATTTGTGAAAGAAAATTTAGACTTTGCAAGCTATATTATTAAAGTAAAATATTTTAAGCAAGCATATGACTCTCTTCGGAAATTACTGGATTCAAAAAAAAAAAAAAAAAAAAAAAAAAAAAACAGACAAAGAAACAAAAAAAACTCTACTCTTACACAGTAAAATTATGTCTAGCATCTTTTCACCAAAACTTCTAATGAAATAGATATTCTATTAATACTAAGGATTTGACTCATAGAACCGATGAGACGCACGGAAAAAAATATTGCACTTCTTAAAATATTAGAGACGATTTTTCAATGTAGTTTTTAAACCTTAATAAAATACTATAACTAAAAACCACCAATTTGGCTCTTAGAGAAATAAGAAGCCTATATCGTACTGTCCGAGAGCGTTGCCTGGCTCAATATAACATAATAAAGCAGATTCGATATTTTCGAGTAGGAAACTAATTGAAGCTTGTCTCCGACCTCAACGCGAACTCACTCTATGGTGGCCCAAACCATCCAAAAATTGCGGGATTGCTCTCGCGTACACGCCTATTAACTTATAACAAGGATGGGGCAGCGGTTCTCTTAAATTTCTTCTACTGTGCCCACTGTCTCCCCCATGAAGAAGTTTATTGTACTCAAAAATGTTAGAAACACTGTATGACATCGAAAATTATTTATGATAGAACTGTTCATAGATGCCTCGAGAGATCAGATTTTTTTACGCGGAAAAGGAATGAAATATTATACAATTAGATACATAGGTATATAAGGGATAAAGGACATTTTATCCAAATGTGACATTTAACAAGATTAGGAATATATAGAATCTGTGACGTAATACTATGCTAGGGCGTGATTACTCTTCGTCCAGTATTGCAGCGTGTATTTGTGAGATATAAGTAATTTTTTGCGAGCCCCATCTACTCTACTATGAATCGATGATTAAAGGCAGGAAACTACACGACATATGTGTACGCAACCCACAAGGAAGATTGCGTCGAGATTGTTTTATATAGTCAGAGCTATGAGACAATAGATCTTGACGTGTAACTAATATAACGGGAAATATCTGTGGGCATACTCAAAGACCGCTATCAGAGATGTTAGGTCGTCGACTAACCGCCAACCTCGTCACTATTAAAGAAACGAATAATTCTCTAACAACTACGCCATCTCTACCTAATTGTAGTGAGGATCCTGCGAACGAACGACGAACGATGGACGACGGTGAAATGGACGAACAAAATATCTTCGCGTGGCGTCGGTCCGGCTAGTGTAGAACCACTCACTGCAGAAAACCACACCTAATACCAGAATGATATCTTGAAAGAGGAAGTCTTTACCCTTCTTCAATCTGATGAAAAATTTAGTATCAACCATATAGAACACATAAATTTGTATTAATAGTAATTTTATTTACAGAGAGAGAATGTGCGACCAACTGATTAAGATTCAGGACATATATATAGTGGAATAAACCACATTGCGCCTAAAATATCTTCGGAACGCTGTGTTTAATAGTATCTCATCCACGAGAAACTGCACGAAAGTAAGCTTTGCCAGACTGGCTGAGCGAGTAGAATATCATACCTCAACAAATCAAATATTATAGAGGATATCATACAGACCATAAACCTGCTATGGTGATCTTACATCTTTATTAAACCTTGTTACAAGTACTAACTGCCTCCTTCTGAACCTATATTTTTGCAAATAGATAAAAAGACATTCCAGTCAGAGTTCTTTTTATAAAAAAACAGAGAAGCCGAGGGATTTTTTTAAAGTTTGGAGAGGAAAAATCCGCCGAATAGCTTTATTTCCGAACCTAAAAAAATTCTTCTTAGTCCATCATCATTTCTGTTTATTATCTTTCACATAACTACTTTCATCTATTTTATTAAAGAGCGTACCAGGAGGATAGATCATGCTGATTTTTGAACATGCGGTGATCGGAATGTGTCGGTTGGTGCCTGTTGTAACTCCCCATACCTTTTTTTGATCTTACGAAAAGAATTTATAAAATAGTCATGTTACAGCAGATAACGGGCTTCTCAGACCTTCGGTGAATAGTGTGTGCGAACTCGTCAAATTTACTCAAGAAAAATGAAAAATTCATTAACCCAAAATTATTAATTTTTTTAAACAAACAATTTAATAACCATTTTCTATCTGAGAATAGTTTAATTGAGGGTTGAGATAATCGTGAACTATAAAAAGAGAAGCTGAGTATTTCATCGGCACTGATTAACTAAGATTCAGTGGTGCCGAAAATTCTAGTATGACGAGATCATAAACATTTAGATTTATCTTAAATAAAACTGGCGATCCAATAATTACGGTTTAAGAGAGGTATAATAATTTTAATCTCTTCTGTGTCTTTACGATATGAATATCACGTAGATATATTTGAGTAGGCGATTTATATTTTCCAATAAATATTAAGAAAATCATAACCTTTATTCTTCACTTCATTTGTGTAGGGATGAAGGAACACGGTGAATGTGTTTCAAATTATCGAGATAAATCGAATATATAAAGACACTATTTTATAGTAGGTTATAGGTTGATGTTGACCGGCCAGAACCAGTTAGTTTCCAGGCCAGGACCCTGCAGAGAGAACTTCTAAAAAATCGAGGGTCCGGCCGGAAGTGGTTCAGTACATCCTAATATACTATATATATATATATTATATATAATATATATATACTCATGATAACCGAGAACTCTACTCCTAAATTTATGTTCCAAAAAGATCTGAGCTTCACTACTAAAAGACGAACGAAAAGACAGAGTTGAAAGACGAATTTCATTTCTATGGTAATATATTTAAATACAACGAGAATTAACTCCAAATTTAATTTCCAGTTGAAACAGTCTATATAAATAACTAAATTAAGTTTAATCGAAACTATATACGTACAGCTGAAATGTAAGATAATACCGATAATGAATAAATATTTATTAACAATATTTATGTGAGAAAACCGCGACATTATAGATATAACAATATATAAAAGCGATAAAATTATATTCAATTAATGGTTCGTTAAAGTTATACGGCACAGGACTCTCGAGTAAATAATTTCCTGAAAAAATACCAAAAATTAGTTCAAAATTTCAGAGATATAGAATAACAGGACAAGTTAGTAGTATAGGATCTGTTTTAACGATAAACGTTTTTATAGTGTAATAAAGCTTTCCTGAGTGCATTACCAATTCAGAAGCTTGAGACCCGTGCCTACGCTCAAGAAAATTAAAAATAGCTTGAGCAGAGTGTTTCTTAGAAAAATAATTAAACGAATACAATCTATTTCCTGCAACTTAGAAATTTGTATTCTATGAAAGTATATATTGTGGAAGAGACAATGATTATTAAATATTCGACGATAGTATGATTAAAAAAATACTCAGTACTACGGAAAACGTTAATTAGGAATTTGACTAGACTATGATATATGTATTGATATATATATTATATATATATGATACCTAGCTCGAGTCACGGTAATTAATGAACGCTGAGACATTTTCAGTATTTGTAACGTTTGGATATAATAAATAAAATTCATCTTCAGAGAATTTGAGGAAAATAATCTAAGAAAAATTTACAGCACTTATATGTTAAATTTCAAAACTACTATTACATCTAGTAATATACGTTTACTAAATACTTATATTCAAGTGAAATAGTGTTTCTTAACTGGTTCCTCTATAATGTTTGTAGAAGGTATATGACTTTATTCTCAGACTTATAAAGACATATATGATCGTCTTCTATTTTTGTAAGCTATTACATCGAAATGCTAAAAAGTAAAAATTTGTTTGCCAAAATTATTTACGAATAATCACCATATTAATTTTGTGAGTTATTCTGAACTATATTATATTCGAGAGAGTCAGTACACGAAACGTATATCTTGATTATATCAACAAAAATAACATAGAGCAATGAGGAATAATTATATATATCTTATTTAAATAAAACTCATTACTGCGGATTATTGGAAACAAAAAGTATCGATATGAATATCGCCTAAATGATTAAAAAAAAAAAAAAAGAGAGAAATTAGTTAAATGCGTAATTTTTCAGACATATTTCATTTTTTATATGTATTTTTTTTCCTATATAAAATATAGTGAACATAAATAATATAACATGATCGGCAAGAAAAAAAAATTTTAAATAATTTTTTAAAAAACATTTAATGAAATTTAAATGCTTATATTTTTAATACAGTACTTTACATGCACCCAAGTCACTAATACTCCACAAATACCAAAAAAAATAAATAAAAAAAAAATAATTCAATGAGTCCGGGAGTCTATGATATTCATGAAAACACATTTCCACAACAGGATTTCGATCTTACATTTCCCTTCACACGCGAGAGTGAAAACCGTAATTTGAAAAGCTAATTGTTACTGTGGAGTGAAAACAACTAATTTTCGATAAAGATTATAATATAATGCGATTATAAGGTATACGATTTATTTATTCATTGTACCTGAAACTCAATATAAACTCTAGATCACGTAGGTGACACAATATATGCGTGTAAAAAAGAAAACACAGAGAAAGGAGATATATAATATAAATAGGATAGTATAGATGAGAGAGAAAGACCGCGTCGTCGCTTTGATCTTTTTTTTACATTTAAATCTCTTCGAGGCTGTAGTAGTCTTAGGGGAGATCATATATCTATTATATAGAGGTACTAGTGAATTCTCACACATAACCTAAACCAAAAGTATCTTTTGCATGGATTGATATCATTATAAAAAATGAGAAAATTTGGCCCATTTAAAATTTCCATAATGTTATTTGGTAATTGTTACTCTCAGTAGGGTTTCACTCCCGATTTTTATAAAAATTCAGTTAGGAAACTGTAAAAAATAATAATAAATGAATATGAAAAGCACGTCGCTATCCTTAGGAAAAAAAGTTACATCCTCATAAAGTTGTAAAAATAGATTGAAATTTGTTTTAAACAAAAAAAAAATTTTTTTTTTTGAAAATCACAGGATATACTCTAAAAATAATAATGAAGATAGTGAAAACGAAAATTGGCAGTCTCATTAGGAAAAAAAG
The DNA here is from genome assembly GCA_015478945.1 of Trachelipus rathkii. Classification (NCBI taxonomy): domain Eukaryota; kingdom Metazoa; phylum Arthropoda; class Malacostraca; order Isopoda; family Trachelipodidae; genus Trachelipus; species Trachelipus rathkii. The sequence continues at coordinate 26,014 of JABUQX010096434.1, forward strand.
TTAGAGCTCAGAAAGTTTAAAATTTCCCATAGACTTTCTTATAATAAAATAGTGGGCTCGTGCTCGTTTTAGGCCATCCTAGTTTTGTTATGATAAGATTGTTTAATTCTACTAGATTTTCTCTGTGTATCACTAACAAAACTTATCATAACCTGACTTATTAGACGGCCTGAAATGAGACCTAACCTGGATCGATCAATTTGAAAAGTCTATAGATTTTTTATCTACTTGAGAGGCTGTAATTTTTCCTAAAGAGCGACGACAATTTTCGTTTTCGCTCTTCTTCATTACATTATTTTTTTAGAGTATATGCCTGTGATTTTCATAAACATCGGGTGACAACCCTCTGGGTAAACAATTACGTTATTTTTTCTATTTTATTAAAAATATAACTTATAAATGTACTCAATTTGTAATTAAAAAACAAAACAAAAACAAATTTAATAATACCATTTTGTAAGTTATAATATTTTATAGCTTCAATACAGTAATTACATGAACCCAAGTGAACACTGCTCCACAATTACCAACTGTTCTACTATAAAGAATTTATGTACATGGTAAATATTCCTAAGTTCTTCAACCTTTCCCTATAACCCTACCTACAAGGCCAGAAATTATCCTTGTTGCCCTACATTACACTCTCTCCAACATGTCTGTTTCTTTTCTTAAATAAAAGGCCTAAACTTGTTCATAAATCTCAATACTCAAATAGTGGCCTAACTTATCTTTTATACAGTTTACAACTTTTATACTTATAAGTTCTTTGCTCTTATAAACGATATTTGCCATTTTATAACTTATTTAAGTTAATAACTTGTAAGCATACAGCATTATTTAACATTTTTTAACGCGTTTCACGTAGCAATTTAAATTTTCATTGCCTAAGTGCTGACGATAAGAGAGTAACCTTTCGATGTTTTTTATTTATTTATTTATTTTATTTATTATTTATTTATTTATTTATTTTATACATGGTCGTGGCATGGCCTTTATGGCCTTAACATCGGCCCCACTAACAAATATTTTTTTTTAAAGAGCTTTGTACTTAAATCGTGGGATTATTATAACAGCCCTAACTCCTAAGAACAAAACAAAGGCATAAAAAAATGCTAAAGAATAAAGACCATGTTGCCGGCAAATTTAGCGAGAAATTATTAGCTTCAAAATATATCTAAAAGACTATAATTGATTAATTGTCTTTTATTATATTATTTCTACTGAAGTTAAATCACTTAAATTATTTATATCTAAATATCCTAATTTTAAAGCAAAAAAACGAAACAAGAAGAAAAAAATCAAAAATCAAAGAAAGGGAAAAAAAATCAAAGATCAAAAAAATCATGATTATTTATAAAAAAATCAAGTAAAAAAATCAGTTGATTTTTTTAAATTGATTTCTTTCGTGCCATCCCTGATTATTTTTAACCCTAGGCCTATATCTGAGTTCAAAATTCTCTTCAAATAGACTTATATCCTATGACATT
>JABUQX010096435.1:0-10000 GCA_015478945.1 Trachelipus rathkii
ATAACAGCACTAACTCTATGTTTCATTTGGAATTATATTCTATAAAATTCAACCTTCAACTATAACCATCTATATTTAAAGATTACTGAAGGAATAAAAACTCATGGTACGAAGAGAAATTTCTCTCATTTAAAAATGATATTATACTAGCTGTTGTTTATATTGATCCAACCTACAGGGTAAGCTTAACTGAACAACAACAAAAAGCTAAATCCGCACTTTGCAATGTGGCCATTTGGTATTAAAGGGTTTCAGGAAGTTCAAGAGAAAAGGATACATCTAAACATATGTAAGTGATGAAACTACAACTATTTCCGCTACCCTCTCAAGTCATTCTTCAGAAAGTTCCGAAGATTAGTATGAAAAGCTTCTAGATTTTGAAGAGCTTAGTCGAAAGCGTCGAATTGGCTCAAGAAAAAGGTCAAGGTCCTTCCTAATCCTTGTACACAATATTCCATAACTTTAAAAAAAATTTCTTTGCTGCACTGAAAGAAGTTGAAAAATTTTATGTAACTTCGAAGAGTATCAAGACATTTACAAGAAGCTGAAATTGCTGTTACTGCTCTACCTCCAACGCAAGTTAGCGTAGCGTGAACTGCTTTTTCTGCTCTTCGCATTATAAAATCAGAACAAAGAGGAAAAATGAAGGAGAACCTGGCAGATGCTTTTCTATTTTTAAGAACTTCTCATACAATGAGTAGATGATATTAGATTGGGAAGTTCATGTAAATTAAGTAAATAGTAGTTTATATATATATATATATATATATATATAATATAAATGAAAATTCTTGTCATTTATTATCGTACCTGAACAAATATTTATAATATCTTATATATATATATATATATAAATATATATATATATAATATATAATATATATCCGTAGACCTTCCCTAAGTATTTGTTATCAAGAATTTTTTGATGGCTTAAAATCTCTTAATTAAAATTTTTAATAATAATTAAAATAAAAGTTAATCAAAAACAATTAAAGAGTATATATGTTTATTAATATAAAAAGAAATGCGAAAACATATTTAGTTGGTAAATTTATACTTTATTGTTTCCATATATATATATATATATATATTATATATATATATATATATATATATATATATAATATAATATATATATATATAATATATTTTATATATATTATATATATATATATATATATATAATATATATATATATATATATAATATATATTATATATATATATATATATTATATATATATATATATATATATATATTATATATATATATTATTATATATTATATATATATATATATATATATATATAAAATAATTATTATATTTATATATATTTCTTTCTTTCTTTCCGCTCCAGAAAGGATTCTTACATCACTGTCAGCCGGCAAAAGCATCTTTCTCCAAGACCGTCCTCTCCTGCACTAGTATATTCCTCTTCCTCTTCAGCGCTCTCAATATTTGGTAGCTGAACCATCTTCCAGAGAGTCCTCCACCGACCGCCCATATCTTCTTCGGTCTTCCCTTGGTCTTCTGCCCTCTGTGGTGTCCATTCCCATCTTCTTTTCGCCATTCTCTCTGCTCCATCCTCTCCAGATGTCCCCACCATTTCAATCTCCCCATCCATCTTTGCAGTGTCATCTTCTTCACACTTATATCTTCTCTAAAAACTTCATTTCTTATTCTGTCTCTCTTACTTTCTTTCAATCATAGTTTCTTAATATCCTCATAACTCCGCCGCTTGATTCTAGCTCATGCACTCTCTTCTCGTTGTTGCCATGTTTTCACTCCCCGGGTAAAACAGCAGTCGTGGGAGTCAGTAATGCTGTTAAAAATCAACTTTTTTAACCTCTATTCGTATGTTTCTATCTTTCAACATGGGGTATGTACCGCTTTCATAACTAATCCATACTTTTCCATTCTTCGCGTAAATCTCTTCTCCACTTCCTCCCCTAAGTTAATACACCCTCCGAGTATATTGCAGGTATTTACCGCCTTCACCTGCTCCTCTCTCACCATCATTCATCATCCCCTCCTCATTTCCCTCCGGTTACTGTTCATATCTCTGTCTTCTGTAATGTTCATCTTTCCTCATCCCTGTTTCCTCCAACTCCTCCGCAACAACTCCCCCCCTCCCGAATCGCCTCCTCTCTCTCGCTCCAACATGCCAGATCGGTCCGCATATGCCATTATGTCCCCTTCAATTCTCCCAGTCATAGGAAGAACAAGATACAAGTCTATAAAATATTTACCACGGACGGTTTTTCTAGGGGACACAATAAGAAGTGTAGGAAGACGTGTAACCTTGATTCATTCTGTAATAGTGTTTAAAATTTTTTGAATGGTTTCCCGCAGGAGTTGTTGAGTGTGACTCACTTGCAACATTAAAGAAAGGATTGGATAGGTATATCATATGGATTGTTTGTGCATCATATAGTATATTCTGACGTACCCAGTGGCGGGTTTATAGTTAGTTATTAAAGTAAACCGCATGTTGTAGCTACCAGTATTACAATAAACTTATTAAAGCTTGTATTGTGGTTAGCATGAACCTTAGCTAAAGATTTTATTTTTGGTAGTAATGTGCGTATATATTATATTGACCTTTGTTTAGGAAATTGACAGGCCTTAGGGTGTGGTGTAGGTTGTGTTTGTCGCATGGGCATGTATTTGATAAATATTTAGTTGACCGGGACAGTCTCGATAGGTCCATGTTGCCTCTAACTGGTTCTTTGTTTCCTTATCTCTCTCTATTTGAGGTAATACTACGAATATAACTTTGATATAAATATTAACTTTTTGATTGGACAACGGTATGATGGTGTAAAAGCAATGAAGAAATGTTTTAGAGGTGTTTAAGCTGTCGAAAGTATCCAACGGCGTTAGATGTTCATCACTGTTACACATTCATGTGAAGTACAACTCATTAAAAACTTTATGGCACATCGAAAGCAACTATATGCCTATTTTAGATTCCCAAGGCCGACTACTATTTTAACAGAACAAAAAAAAAGAAAGATTTTTCCCAGACACAAAATGACAAAGCTCTCCTGAATGGGCGACAACAAGGTAGGTGGAAGAAATTTCGATGGATTGTTAACGCGACCTAAATGAAAATTTTTAAAGCATTGTTGAAGCTAAAGAGGAGCTTAATGGATCAAGATATTAACCTTTATAAAAAACTTAGACTTTTCAAGTCTTTAGGCAAAAGCAAATTTGCTATAAGTTTATTTATTATGTCTTTAACATTATTCTCAAAACAATCTTTCATTATGTATTACATTGCATTCTCCATAATTAGTGACAGCAACTGCCTCTATAATCATATTGGAAATGTGATGTTTTGTTTAGAAGGGCTGACTGAACACGTCTAGAAGAACTTTCAAACATTTTTGGAATTGCAACAGAACTTCTTAATGTGAAAAAGAAAAATTATAATGCCTTTGGCAAGAAATCCAATTTTTTAAAATGAAAAGATATACGGGCAATTACAATTTATATTCTTGATGATTTTTTTTCAAACCAGTAGAGAGCAAAGTTTCCGAATCAAAGTCATACTTTCTAATCTTTAATAACGTTACTTATTCCATCACATCTATCCAAAATTTTTGCTATATTTTGAAATAAATTTGAATTTTGCAGTCATATTTAGATTGTTAGGGATTTTTTTTTTTTTAGCCAAAATTTTTTAACTTTTACCCCACTCAAAATGTGAAATCCAAAACAATATTTCACTACTCTGAAAATGCTCAAAGCAAACTTTTCAATTCTACATAAGAAGAAAATCTAGCAGAACTGGCTTTAATGAGTGTTTCATCATAGCTCACAATATAAAACGAAGGAATTTATCAATCATTTTGCTGTTAAGAGATCAAAATTAAGAAATTTATATGAATAAAATTATCTTTTTTTTATTTTCAATTATTATTAAAATTACAATATTTTATTCCCTTTTATTGAAGTAATATATATATAATATATATATAATATATATTATATAATTATAATATATATATATATATATATATATATTATATATTAATTATATATTAATAATATATATATATATATATTTTTTTTTTTTTTTTTTTTTTTTTACAAATATAAACACCATCACTCCACGGGCCCATCCCTAATCAAGGGGAGTGTCTCGTTTAACGTCCGACAGGAACGAAGCCAAGCCAAGGGGAAATAGCTCACATTCTCGCCACCCACAGTTGCGAACCTGGGACCCTCGCTTTGTTTGGCGAGTGCTCTCCCACTGAACTTACCGGGTGGCTTTTAGTATCAATAAATATAAAAATAATAAAAAGAAAAAAAAAATTATATATATATAGTATATATATATATATATATATATATATATATATATTATATATATATATATATATATATATATATACAATATACATACATACAAATACATACATATATACATGCATCCGTCATTCAAATACAAATATATATTACACTAACATCAGTGACAATATTACATTACTAGCAACTATTATTATCAATGAACATTAATGACTTATACTAATTATTACACTCACTATTTTTCATTAACAACTAGTTTTTATCACTAAAGTATTTTATATATTACTATTATTATTATTATTATTATTATCAATATTATCACTTTCATCATCATTATTATTACCGTCATCACTAGCATTATTATTATCATTATCACTATTATTATCATTATCATTATCATAATCCCTACCATCATTATTATTATTATAATTATTATTATCCTTAGCACAAATTATTAACACTACCACTATATCATTAAAAATAAATAATTTAACAAATTAATATTATTATTATAATTAGTAGATTGTAAGGTGAATTCCAAATCTGTAGCACCACCATGCATTAGCAGCCCTCTTGTTGAGGCCATGAAAATGAAGAAGATTCGGAGAGGCGTCATGACCACACAGTTTACCAACAACAAATTTTCAATTTTCTTCTTTTTAAAGTCTTCTCCGATATTAATCCATCCACAACTGCATTAGCTTGTCAAGACTTCATGATAAGTGACACGGCATTTGCGCCCTTATATATATATATATATTATATAATTATATATAATATATATATATATATATATATATAATATATATAATATATATATATATATAATATATATATATATATATATATATATATATATTATATATATATATTATATAATATAAATATATATAATAGGCATATATATAATAATATATATATATATATATAATAATAATATATATATATATATATATATATATATTACTAATATATATATATATATATATTAATATATATATATATATATATATATATATATATATTATATATATTATATATAATATAATATATATATATATATATATATATATATATATATATATATATATATATATATATATATATATATATATTATAATATATATATATAATATATATATAATATATATATTCCTAGTCTACAACACCCCGAAAATTTTTTTTTGCCTACGGCCATATATATATATATATATATATATATATAGATAAGTATATATACAATATATTATATATATATAATATATGTATAATAATATTATAATATATATATATATATATATATATATAATATATATATATATATATATATATATATATATATATTATATAATATATGGGAAACGGTGTATTTCGTGGACCAGCAAAATTTTCTTAGCAATCGATATATCCATAATTATTTATTAGTAATACCTACACTTTTTTTAAAATAATTATTTTGTCATAACTAAACAAAATATATATATAAAATCAAAAATAAAAGAAATTTAAGTGAAGTCAAAAAATATGAAAGCATGTTTTTGTTGTGTTCAATAATCTTACTAATTTTTCTTCTTTGTTTAAATGCATAAATATTTTGCTCTTCCACTAAAAATGAACTTTATTAGAAATATGCATCTTGAAAGTCTAAACATAGCCTAGTCAATAAAAGTGCTTTTTAATACCAACGGAAAAGAGAGACTGCGCCACACTTAGAAAATTAATTGAAGAAAATATTAAAAAAGGAACTACCATAATTTCAGACGCTTGGAAATGGTACAAGGATTTTAGCCTCATTAGATTATAATCATTTAATAGTGAACCATTCAGTAGAAATTCTATAAATAGGAAACTGTGCCCAATACAAATACATTAAAAGCCACACGAAGCCAGGAAAAAAGTTATTTTAATAAGAAAAGTCTTAACAATCTAAAAACTATCCTAAAATCTAACTTACTTACTTACTTACTACTTAACCTAACTAACCTAAACCTAACTAACCTAGCATAACCTAAACCTAATTTAACTAACCTAACGCTAAGCCTAACCTAACACTAACTAACCTAACCTACCTAACCTAACCTAACCAACCTTACTAACCTTACCTAACTAACCTATTTCCTACCTAATTTGAACTAACCTAACCTAACCTAACTTAACTAACCTAACCTAACCTAACCTAACCTACACTTAAACCCAGAGTGTAGCTGCCAAGCCTAAGAAATGTTACTATATTTAAAGTGTATTAATAAATATGATTAGAATAAGAATAACTTTTTTTAAGTTTCACCCATAAAATTGGTCCGCTGATATATATATATATATTCATATATATATATATATATATATATATAATATATATATATATATATATATTAATATTATATAATATATATATAATAATATATTATATATATATATATATATATATATATATATTATATATAATATATATAATATATATATTATATATATTATATATAATATATATAGATAATATACCGAGTATTGTACTGTTTAAAACTCCCTCCAAAAAAATCCCTAATTAATATATCCGAAATACATAAAAATAATCGATGAAAAACTGACATTAATTCACCAAAGCCTATATATAATGATATATATATATATATATTATATATATATATATATATATATTATATATATATATATATATAATATATATATATATATATATTATATATCAATATATATATATAAGAGGAGTCGGAGACGTGGAGTCGAGTCGTGGAGTCGTGCAATTTTCCCGGAGTCGGGAGTCGGAGCCGGAGTCGAAACCGGAGTCGGGTCGGAGTCGAAATTTCCTGTGTAAGTGGAGTCCGAGTCGGAGTCGAAGATTCCTGTGTAAGTGGCCGTCGGGAGTCGGAGTCCGGAGTCGAAAATTTAGAGGAACTATTATTATTATTAATTATTATTATTAATTATTATTATTATTATTATATTAATTATTATTATTATTATTATTATTATTATTATTATTATTATTATTATAAAAGTTTTTGATTTTATTTCCAACGTTCTAAATATTTTTTTTGTACATAATTTAATTTCCTTAAAATAATCTTTGAAAATAATATACAGGAGAAGAAGAAGATAATTTACATAGATTTCCCGACGCCTTTCGTCTCTATACTTAAGACATCTTCAGAGGATTATTTCTTGTAAGCGAAATGAGTCTTTAATTGATATATAATATAAGTAAATCATATGATATTGAGTCTGACCTTAATAAATACATAAAATTTTATGTTAATGGTCTGGTTGCGTGTTTTGATGTAGAAAGGCCTCCGCTATTTTAAGTTTCTGGACTTCACACGATCCGTATAATATTCTGAAGTGTTTAGAAATATTACTTATAGTTGATTTACTATGTGCCGTATTGAAATGTTGAAAGATTTTGCTGGGACTGTAGAGGTTGATAATCCTGTCCGACAATCTATTCGTCGGGTAACCAATAATGTCGACGTACAGTCTATACTTCAGGGCAGTTAAATTGGTAAACAACCGGGGGGGGGGGGGGGGGTGATGGTTGTCGGCAAAGCATCTCTTGTGCTAAAGGAAGATGACAGTTGTTTGGACTTATGGTATAGTCTGACTTTAATTTTTTGAGGTGTCTTTAGTTTTGAAAAAAAAATTACATAAATTAGAAAAATTAGATAATTTCTTCTTCAAAACTTCCAATGCTATAGACTTAAATAAGAATGTATCGAACTTTCGTATAAATTTTACTTTCTTTATTATATAATTTTGTAGGGTTTTTATTAATTAAATTTTTTCAACTGAATATTGTGGATAAGCAAAGTTACTAAAAATTTACCAAATGATGCCACTTTATATATCTTAGTTTTCCAAGTTGAACATAAGGTTGTATGCTCTCTAAACTAAAATTTTTACGATAGATTCCTTGTAAATAGTCGGTGAATAGGATCCATAAGTTCATATACAGAACCATTATCAGTGGGTTTTTGACATCATGCCTGTATGATAATGAGCCGCAGAATTAACATGATTTTGATGTCTAAAAAACAGATAGCATTATTAACCTAAGTTTCGTATGTGAATTTTAAGCATGACAACTCTTGAATTTTATTGATGAACTGATGTATATGATCTATGTTCCTAAAAATAGTGAGGGTGTCGTCGACATACCTTATGTAAAATACGGGGTTAAAGTTGTTTGTTTCACTAAGGATTTTGTTTTTTTCCAGATTGAACATATAGAAGTCAGCAAATGTAGGTCCAAGTGGTGAACCCATCGGCACTCCATCAGTTTGTAGATATATGTTTTCTTTAAATTTAAACTGTGTTTGAGTACAACAAATTAATAAAAGGTTCTCATATGTCGTTCTGATATATCTGGGGGGGGGAGGTAGGTTATTTGAGTGATACACTTCGTTAATTATTATATCAATCGTATCAAGAACCGGTACATTTATGAACAAAGATTCTACATCAAGTGAGGCGAATATATTAGTGGCTTCAAGTTTTAAGTTTGATAATTTACATAATGATTCATTATTTGATTTAACTATGAAAGAGTTATTAAGATATGATAGAATAATGCTGTTCAGATATTGGGCAATTTCGTGTGTAACCGTTCTGCACATATATATGTAAGGGAGAGTAATTCCAGGATCACCAATATTCGTAGAATGGTCTAGAAATACGGATGACCCTTTACTATGGAATATTACTTCCCTTAGATATATAAATATATATATAAATAATATTTATATATATATATATTGAAAATATTTAATATACCGAAAATTAGACTACACAGGGATTATTACCTATATATCTATTACATATCTTTATTATATTGAATTATGAAGAAGAATTTGTAGTCAGGTAACGACTATAGGTATTTACCTGCACCATGAACTAAGGAAGGAGCAGAGGAGCAGTCGATATTATATTCTGTCCTCCAAATACCCCCCTCTTCAACTCCGGATACTTGTTTCTCAAACGGGGGTAATTGTCATAGGACCTCGAGATTCGTCCACCACTGCGTCACACAAATGCAGATTTATCAGAAGTGAATTGGTTCATTCGTCTAACATACAAGTCGATTACTCAACTATACCACTTTATTTTAATTATTTTAAGAGTTTAAGAAAGGTTGGTGAAATGACACCCTAATGATTTTTCATACTTTTACTACAGAATTATAACAACTTATATCAAGGAATTTTACACACTCAATAAATGCATACACACTATAGACCAACCTGGGTTATTAATAAGTACCCGGGGGCCGTATTAATATTAACTAATAGTAGTTTTTTATAATATACAAGCACGAGCAATTCGAGAACAAGGGAGTGGGAACTTTAGAATAAATTAACACAATATTACTAAATACATTTATAAAATTTTACAAAGTTAGAATTAATATCGTTTCTTTTTCCATTCTTAGTTCAACTTATTCGCACTACATCATTATCATTTTCTAACAAAATAACTTAACTTGGTAATTGTGTTCAGTTTTCTTTTTCAGTTTCCGCCTTTTCACACACTTAGCACAACGTATTCCGTGAGGGACAGAATTTCATCAAGTTACGTAATTTTTCAGGTTTATTACGGATGTGGGGATTTTAAAAGAGTTTGGGCGATTATTGACTTTCCGAAATAATTCGGGAAGGGGACGGTTAAGAAATATGCCGT
>JABUQX010096435.1:15000-30607 GCA_015478945.1 Trachelipus rathkii
GATTATAGCTGTGCCATCTATGGCTAGACCTTCCAATCGTTTCTTCGCCTCCTTGACCCTATTCAAAACGAGGGTCTGCGCATTCCAATAATCGCCTAAGGAGAACCCAGAGGTGGAGACTGGGATAATGCCCTTGTCCCTGCGAAAAGAGCAGCTTATGTGCTCTTTATTCCTTCGCATTCAGGTCCCTGCTTCTTCAGCCTTGTCACCCTTAATAGAGAGATTCCTCCATATTGGCCGTTAACTGGGGTTGTAACTCCCTATTTTTAAGCCTTCCTTTTCAATCGGTTTTGCGTTACAATTTCGACGACGTTCACGCGAAATGGATTTCTTCTCCCCCCACTGTCTGTTTCGGGATCCAGTCCTTCACCAAGGCTGAGACACATCCGGCGACGTTGAGGGGTTCCTTTATGTCTCATAAAGAGATCCATAATGACTCAACACCTGTCTACACTGATGGCTCCAAAACGGGAGGTGGAGTGGGAGAGTAGGCTATTTTCCCAGATCTCGCCATTTCCCTCACCCTACCTACCTATAAGATCATATTCTCAGCCAAGCTGGTAGCTCTGGTTTTGGCTGTGGGCAGAATTAGCAACCTACCACCCGGACGTCGTTATACTATCTTCTCGGACTCTAGAGGCGCTCTCTTGGCTCTGCTCGACCGATCAACAAGAAATCCTTTGGTTTCTTCTGTCCAAAAGTTCATCGTATCTGTTCAATTGAGTGAAAGGAGCATGGAATTTTGTTGGGTCCCTTTCCATGTGAGTGTTCCGGGGAACGTGAAAGCTGATACAGAAGCCAACCGTGCTGCCACCGGCAGGGTAACTAGCAGACGGTTCCTTCTATTGAATATACTGTTGGGACACCTCCCTGGGATTGATTTTTATGCGTATGTCCGTCAGGGTTTCCTCTCCTGCTGGGAGACGTGTTGGGCGAAGAAATGTTAATTAAAGGAGGTAATTCTCGCCCATGTACGAATTGGACATACCAATATGACGCATGGCTTTCACATGGTAAGAAAGAACCCCCCCCCCCCATCCAGTTGTTTTTATTCTTCGTGTGATCCTCTCACTATCGCCCTTATATTTGTGGGTTGCGATGCAACCTCAGCCATCCGACTCAAGCTCTTCCTTGACATACCATTCCTTTCCGGATTCGCCTTGCTCACATTTTATCCGATTCCCCCCCACCTCCACCCCAAGTGACAAAATTTTGCATTCCTCCATGAGCTGAACATCTTTTATCAAATATAAACCTCTTGGTACAGTTATATTTTAATCCTCATTGTGTAGGGACTTCCCCCGTTGCTAGTATTCCTGACACAGTATAGCTGCTCTTTTTGCGTGCAGTGGTGGTCCCGTGTAAACATGCTAAAAAAAAATTAATTAATTATTATTATTATTATTATTATTATTATTATTATTATTATTATTATTATTATTATTATTATTATTAAGCGACTTGTGGATCAGCAGTTGTTTCGTTGCCTTTCAACCGAGAGGTCACAAGTTCAATCATCTGTGTAGTGGTGTGAGTTTTATATTTCTGGGGACATGAAATAAAACTCTTCTGTGTGCAATTGGTGGCGCTAGGTTGAAGGATAGCCTGAATCCCCGGCATTAAAATTCCGTCGTGCTGAGCCCGAATATGGACAAAAGCAAGTTAATGAAAGTTAAATAAGTTTAGTTTATAAAAAACTAAAAAAAACTACCTATTAACGTGCTTTATCCCCTTATCAGAGTAACATGTGGGTGGGACTACAGGAAATCGAACTTTAAGGCCGGCTATCCCAAACCAGCGCCACCAACGTGTTCGCAGTCGTTTTAATTCTTGCCCTCAGGTAGATAAAACTCCAACTGTTACGCGGAGGATTGAACCAGCATCCTCTCGTATGAAAGTCGGCGACTGAACCTCCTGCGCCACGAGGAATTATTATTATTAGTTTATTATTATTATTATTATTATTATTATTATTATTATTATTATTATTATTATTATTATTTTAAATTTACTAAAGTACAGGGCATTTGAAATAAAATGAGGAATAAAAATTTAATATAAAAAATTCTTGATATATATATATATATATATATATATATATATATATATATATATATATATATATATATATATATATATATAGTATATAGTATAGTAGTATATATATATATATATATATATATATATATATATATATATATATATATATATATATATATATATATATATATATATATATATTAGGGTGGTCCCGAATATTCGGTAAGTATTCGGTATTCGGCCTATTCGGCCAAAATACCGAATATTCGGTATTCGGCTTTTCTGCCGAACTATTCGGGCCGAATATTGAGCTTTATAAACAATAAATTACGTCAGCATAAGGGAAAGAGTTATTTCAATTTAAAATTGAAATTTTAGAAACTTATTTTCCAAAAAATAAAAATATAACCAAATTTTGTAGCCAATATGGCGAAAATCTTTGTCATTTGTCAGATCCCTATAAGGGCCTTTGACATTTTTCAATATTCCAAAAAATAGAATTCATTTAGTGATACGGGATAATGGACCAAACATGGTAGCTGGTATAAGGGAGAGTGGCTTATCAATTTCATGTTTTATTCACATTTTGCAAACTATGCATTCACGATTCAATATTATGTCAGAAGTCTGTTAAAGATATTTTATTTACTTGCAGAAGCATATCCTCTCATTTTCACCATTCAGCAAAGGCAGCTGCAAAGCTTAAAACTCTACAGATGCAGCTGAATGTCAAACAGCATAAATTCATCAAGACGTTTTTACACGCTGGGAACAGAACTTATGATATGCTTAAAAGATTGTTTGAACAAAAAGCTCCCCTATCCATTACGCTGTTGAATGCAATCAGAAAATGTTGACTGATTTTCCGTGGCAAAAGCTATTTGACAACATCACTAAAAACAAGCATTAAACGTGAAGTAACAGCCGGCCCAGTGATCCCTTCCATTTTAGCAATAAATCTATTTTTAAATAAGGCACTAAAAGCAAAAGCTTCAGTGGAATAATTAATTACGTTGAAGAGCTTTTAAGAAATCAGTAGAAAAAACTATCTAAGTTTCTATGTGTGATGAATCTTTGTGTGTAGTTACTTTCTTAGATCTGCGATTCAAGTTAATTTTTTCAACATGAATCAGATGAATCAGTAAAAATATTGTCGTTGAGGCAATGGAAAGAAATGCATGAAAATTTAGCTCCTGACTCTTCTGCTGACGATGATTCACGTAGTGGGAAAGTGAAGCTGAAGGTTCCATTTTCAATTCTTTAATTAATGGGTTGTTTTAAAGAAATTGTGGCATCAAAATCTCGTCATACAGAAAGAAAGTGAGAGTGAAAAAAAGTCCCATTCTTCTGACGATGTGATTATTGTACATAGAAGTAAAAGGCTACATACGGAATGGAATTACATCAAGAAATAAACAAATATATAAGTTTGCCTACTTTGACCAGTGAAGACAATGATATTCTTCAATTGGTGGAAAAACACTGAAATAGTTTTTATGAATTTGAAAACTAGCAATAAAATAATTCACTAGCTCCACCGTCATCAGTCGAAAGTGAAAGAGTATTTAGAACAGGAAGAAATATTTATGAAGACACAAGAAATAGGTTATCCCCAGAAATGGAGAACTGCTAATGTTATGTCATTTTTTAGAGTTTATTCAAATGAAGTTTAGTTTAATATCTTTAACTACGAAACTTTTCAATTTTCATTAATTGTTTTTAATATGTGAATGGTTTGGTATTGTAGGTAAGAAATAGTTATTTACTTTTTAGTTTTATTACTTTGTATATAACACTGGTAAACATGAAATTTGGACGGGCTTTCGCAATTGATTATTACAAGGATCCCAAAAATGTAATCGGTTTTTGTAATCACATCGTATTTGTGAGATATTGTGTGCAACACAGATTTGTAAAATTTTATGATTTTTACCTTTTCAAGAGGGTCTATCACCAATTATTGGGATATATATATATATATATATATATATATATATATATATATATATAGTATATATATATATATATATATATATATATAGTATATATATATATATATATATATATATATTTATATATATATTTATATATATATTTATATATATATATATAGAAAGATATATATATATATATATATATATATATATATATATATATATATATATATATTATATATATATATATATATATATATATATATATATATATATATATATAGCATATATATATTATATATTATATATATAATATATATATATATATATATATATATATATATATATACATATATATATTATATATATATATATATATATATATATATATATATATATATTATTATTATATATATATATATATATATATATATATATATATATATATATATATATATATATATATATGTTTCGATATATGAAGGGAGAGAAACAAATCGTAATGATATGATACATGTCTTTGATAGATATATGTTAAACATATAATACACCTATGAATAAAGAGTAATATGGGACAACAATGAATGTCCAGAAGGAATGGGTTTAGTTAATGTAAACATCCCTACGATGGTAGTAACTTTCTCTTCCTAGACGATCTACTGTGCATAGGTCTGGAATATCCCTCATCAAGCTCCACCAATAGTCGGCCATCATATTGATATCCCATTTGCCTTGGTAACGTCCTTCCATGAACTTTAGATCTTGATAGAAGCGTTCACCCTGCTCATCCCTAACATCGCCTAGGTTATCCGAAATTTTTTGGGTGAGAATGTAAGTAGTGCAACTTTATACTCATTCTACATCCATGAGAATGAAAGTTCAGCAGTTCCTGTACAATGTTAGTGGTTCTCGGCTTTCTTGTTCCCCAGAGAAAATTCTATGCTACATCTGAAAAAGCATTCCACGCTCTGCCTCTAACACAGTCATTGTAGTAGCAAAAGGCAGCATCACGGAGGAGTGTCCGTATATGTGGGCCATCAAATATCCCAGCTTTTTTTCTTCTCGTCACTCAGACCAGGAAACGTTGAGCATATATAGCGTGGAAGCATTCACCATCATGGTCCAGGGGCTTTTTACAAATTGTTTCATCAAACCAAGTTTTATGTGTAGTGGGAGGTAAGATGATGTTTTCTCTATACAAGTGGTTCACGTACGATGTTCCTGTCACCTGACATCAAGGTTTCCTTGGTGGCCATTCTCTTTGGTCCAGTGATCCTTTGTCGCCCGGCCGTCCCAATAGCACAGGAAGCAGGGGATATTTGGTGAAACCTGCTTACTGAGACTGAGCAAAATGTTTACCATTTGAGGTCGACACATATTTAAACATCCATGTACCTGATATTGTAGCCTCCAAACTGTCTTGATTTTAGCATACTCCTCTCTCTGTACCGAGTAAATTCTACTGGAACCGAAGCATACCTGTTGCCGTTGTGTAACAACACACACTTTAAACTGTGGAAGTGTCAATAAACAGTCGCCACTCACCTGCATCGTATGCTGGGAGTCCCATAGCGAGTAGTAGGCCTACAACTTCACTGCCAATACACAAGGTTACCATCTGACTGAAAGAGCCTCCGCAGCCTGCTTCTCTGTTACGATAAAATGTTACTCTTGTGCCATGGTCCAGTAGTCATTTTTCATGCAGCCTCGAAGCCAACAGCTCAGAGGACAACTTTGGCAAATACAACTCTCGTACAAGATCGTTCAGTTCACCCTGGGTGAACAATGACGGACCATCCGACTGTATTTCAGATGGATGATATACATCATCCAGGTCATTGGCATAACATGCTTCCCGAATATCGACCACAGTAAACTTGCTGCTACTGTAGATATATGCGGAAGGTAACGTCTATACAGCCTACGTAGTGCGCACATGAATTTTGTCATACTAGGGAATATGCAAAAATAGGGATCCATGATTGCACGAAAACGGGATGTGATACAGCAAATCCGAGAATATATATGGAATCAGCACCTCCGAATTACTATATATGTGCTACAAAAGTCCATCCAAGAAAAATTTCACCTTTTTTTGTTGACCAGTGTAAGTTTTCTTTATTTTTCCCTAAATGGATGACCGAACTTTGAAATAACTATTCGGCCGAATAGCGAAGTGATTATTCGGCCGAATATTCGGTATTCGGCCGAATACTTTTAGCCGAATATTCGGTATTCGGTATTCGGGTTTTTTCCTAAATCCGACATCAAATAAATATATATATATATATATATATATATATATATATATATATATATATATATATATATATATATATATATATATATATATATATATAAAAACTACCTTTTAACGTGCTTTATCCCCTATGCAGGGGGTAACACGTGGGGACCACAGGAAATCGAACTTTAAGGCCGGCTATCCCAAACCAGCGCCACCAACGTGTTAGCAGTCAAGTTTTAATTCTTGCCCCCAGGTAGATAAAACCCAACTGTTACGCGGAGGATTTGAACCAGCGTCCTCTCGTATGAGAGGCGGTGACTCAACCTCCTGCGCCACGAGGCGTTCATATATATATATATATATATATATATATATATATATATGTTATATAATGCTGAAACCGTTGAATTACCAGAATCATCATCCATATATTACATAACGCTTAAAATATATTACATTTTTAATATTTAATGCCTATATATAAAGTAATAAAAATGAAACATCTTTTTATTGCTACAAAAATACATCTTTTAAAGTAGTAAAACCTTTTATACAAAAATACATATTTAAAAATAGTAATATACTAATATATTTTACTTGAGAAAAAAAAGCTGATCAATAAATATATAAAAACCCTTCTGATAAATTAATTTTATTGCGTAAATCTTAAAATTGAGTTTTTAACGGTAAATTCAGCAGCAAATTTTGTGATAATATATTGTTTGTATATAATTGCCAATGACTAAGTGCCATAAACTTGAAGGTGAGTTTAAAACTTAAAAGTTTTTAGATGTATCCTTGTAATACTTTAATATTGACGTTTTTTTTAATAAAATTTAATATTCCGATTCATTTTAATATACCAAATACTTCAATAAATTGTGAAAACCTTGTTTTAATAAAAATTATAACTTCTCTAAATTACGCTTTTTCTTTTAAATTTTCAATATTATACATAATATTTAAGAACTCTTAAAGTGTACGTATTTTTCTAAGATTATCAACATTTGAAATTTAAATTTGGTAAATCTTAAAATTGTCAGTTTTTAATACGGTATTTTCAGCTTTGAAAAAATAATGTGTTTTTCATTGATGAAATGAATTTCAAAAAGCAGAAAAAGTAAGATATTTTATTTTTGTCTTATTTAGGTGTCTTAAATTGATATTTTTATTAAGAAAATTTCAATTATTATTTGTTTATTAATATACGCAAATATTTCAGTTAGTCTGTGGTAATAATACCTACGCTGTTTGCTTCTAATAGTATACTATAAAATCTTTATAACGCATATCATAAAATACGCTGTTTTCTTAAATTTTCACCATACAAATTTAGAATTCTTAGGCATGAATCGTCTAAAAGTACGATTTTTCCTAAATTTCAACATTTAAAAACTCATATTTTGGTAATACACTCATTAATATTGGGAGTTTTTAAATAGACGGTATTTTCAGCATCTGAGCACAAAAAATAATGTGGTTTTCATTGAAATGTCTTAATTTCTATAATAGTTTATCGTCTCGTGAAACACGAAAATGAATTTATAAGAGATAGTTGTTTTGTAATGTCTTATACTTGGTACCGTAATTCTTATAATGAAACTTTCAAGAGTTGGTTGAGTAATATAAGAGTCGGCACTAATTATTCATTAGTTTTTTGAGCCTGTTTTAACAAAAATAACAATTATATACTTAACTTATCAAATTACGCTTTTTCTTAAATTTTACCCACTTGGACAACGATTAGAAAGTTTTAGGACACTCTTAAACGATGTTAACGATTCTTTCCTAATTTATCAAGAATACATTTTTGAATTAATATTAGGGTCTAAGATCTAAAAAGGTTGATGTGTTCTTAACGGTATCTCTTTCTCCATCGCATTTGTCAATAAATCATTATGTTTACGTTCTCATATGTAAGAAAAATTGCAATTTCAAACAAGCAGGAGAGGATTTATATATTTAAATTTGATGCTGCATTTAAGGATGTCTTAAATTGACTTATACTTATTAGAGTCGAAATTCTCATACATTATTTTGTTTTTTTATTTGCCATAAATTTTTTTTAGATCTTTTTAAAACAAAATTTCTTTAATATCAAAAAAATTTTAAAACTTCTATAAGTGAAAACGGCTTTTTCTTATAATCATTTTAACATTACACATTTAGAACTCTAAGTACGATTTTTCCTAAATTTCAACATTTGAAATTATTTGGTTAATCTTAAAATTTAGTTTTTAACGGTATTTTCAGCCTTTGAAAAAATAATGTGTTTCATTGAAATGCAATTTCAAAAAGCAGAAAAGAGAATTTATTAATTGTTTTAGGTGTCTTAAATTGACGGTTTTCAATGAAATGAACTTTCAATATTTGTTTTTATATACCAATATTTGTTATTAGTTGTGAGAACCTGTTTTAATGAAAAAATTATAAAACTTTCTAAAATTACCGCTTTTTCTTAAATCTTTCACATTACAAACTTGTAGAATCTTAAAAGTCACTCGTATTTATCCTATCATTTTCAACATTTGATAATTATTTGGTAATCTTAAATATTGTAGCTTTTCTCTTAACTGGTATCTTTATGCATATTTTTTTAAAATAAATGACGTTTTGCATTAGAAATTAATTTCATGAAGAGATAAAAGTTGAATTTTATTAAAAATTTTTAAAGTTTTTTTTTTTATAGAATATTAGTTTCCCCATACCCTTTTTAAATAAAATTCTTGAGTTTTTTAAATGTAAAATTTTCAATATTTTGTTTATTATATATATCTCAAATATTTCATTTAGTTTTTAGGTACCTACTGTTTTATTTAAATAAAATAATTTTAACTTCTTAAAATACGCTTTTTAGATCGCAAAATGCATCTATTACTGTTTTTAAGAACTCTTTAAAGTACGATTATAAACTATGTGATTTATGAACTTTTTAATAATTTATTATATTGGTCAATCATAAAACTAGACTCTTTAAGGTATAATTTCAGCAATTTAAAAATATACATGTGTTCCTTTAATATTAGCAATTTCAAATAAGCAGAAGCGATTTATTATAATAATGATATTAAGTGTGTTAAATTGACGTTTTTTTAATGAATATTGAATATTTTGTTTGGACCCTATATCCAAATATTTTTTCATTTAAGTTGTTACTCTTCCTGTTATTTTATATAAAAATATTATTAACTTTAAAAATATTACGCTTTTTCTTAAATATTTCTTTCACATTACAAATTTAGAATACTCTTTAAAATGTACGATTTCTTTCCTTATAAATTCAACATTACTGAAATATATTATAAGTAAACTCAAATTTGGTAAACAAGGGTTTTTCCAGCAATTTGACAAAATCATAATGTGTTTCATTGTGCAATTTCACTTACAAAAAATAAAGTCAGAAAAAGATTAATTTATTTATAATTGTTTACTGAACCTAGTTTAGATATTGATCCGTGATTTTTTAATAATGATAAATTTCAATATTTGTTTTTATATACGTCAAAATATTTTATTCTCGCTTGTGATAATACACTGTTTTATAAATAAAAATTAATAATCTTCTAAATTACTGGCTCCTTTTTTCTTTTATCATCTTTCATATCGATATAGCCAGTTACAAACTTTCACGGAACTTCGGTCTACAAAGTTAACGTGATTTTTATCCTTCTATATATATTTTTCAATTATATAATATATGGTTATTTAATTTGTATTTCGTAAAATATTGGTGATTTTTTGAAATGGGTGTGTTTAATGTCTCAAGCTCTATCTTTGAATAGAAATAATGTGTATTTCAATTGTGAAATGTCTAATTTATCCAAATAAGCACAAGAAAAGGGTCGTATCTTATTAATAGGATACTTTAATTGCCAATTCAAGTGATGTTGTTTTAATTGACGTTTTTTTATATATGAATGTTTCAATAATTTATTTTGTTTTAATTATTAAAAAATACTAAGGAATAATGTTCATTAATCTGTGTTATATGTAAAAGAAATTTAAGTTGGGTTTAATAAAAAAATTTTGGAGATTGAAATATTTAATACGCTTTTATAATTTCTTAAATTATTTTAAGACATTACAAATTTAGAAGACATCTTACTATAATGTACGATTTCGGTCTTTATATATAAGAATTGTAGAGCGATTTGTCAAATCTATTTTGATTTAATCTCTTTTATAACTTTGGCATAATTACACGTGCCATCTTCATAGTTAACTCTTTGAAATAATGTGAATGCCGCAATTTGTGATACATGACCTAGATTTCAAAGAGGGAAAAAGCGAGATTTTATTATCATTGTTTGGGCGTGTCTTAAATTGACGTTTTTCAATTGACCGAGGTGACTTGCAGATTATTCAATTTGTTGTATTAATAATTAGGTGCACCTCAGCATGATAATGTTCATACTTAGTTGGAAATAATTACTTCTCTTGTTTTAATACAAAAAATTGAATATATTCTAAAAATTAGCTATTTTTCTCTATAATATAATTTCAAACTATTTTAACAAATAAATTTTAGAACTCTTAAAAGTGAAGAATATTTTTGCTCATTTTTCAGAAATATCTTTTCAATCTGACTATCAAGAATTTCTATTAATGTAATAAATGCTTGTGTAGTCTTTTAAACTACGGTAAGGTTTGGGACGTAGCATCAGGTATTAGAAAATAGATTAGAATAAGGTGTTTTCATGAGAAGAGATAGACTAATCTGTCATAAAAGCAGAATAAGGATGTATGTAATTTATTTATTTGTTTTTTGTGTCTCTTTTAATTTTGTTTCTGTTTTTTATTTTGTATTATTTTTAATTATTGTGTTATTATTATAATATAGAAATATATTTTTTATTCAAGTTTTGTGAAAACCTGTTTTAATAAAATAATTTTAAGACTCACTTCTCACACACCTTTACTAGCTTTTTTTCTTAAATATTATTACAAGCAGTAAAATCTAAAATATTGATTTAGACTTACCTCTCTTGATCTTTTGAACATTTACTATTTTTCATTCCGTGGTATAAATCTTTAAAATTGAGGTTTTTTCGGGGTGATTGTGTCAAGCGTGTATAAATGATCCTCTTGCTCGATCTCTTTCTATTTGAAATGCAATTTCAAAAAGCAGAAACAAACTGAATTTATTAATTGTTTTAGTGTCTTTAATGGTAGCATAAGTTTTATTGGTTTTAATTTTAATAAAAAACTAACTCAGGGATTATATTTACGTAAAATCTAATATTTTATTAGTTGGTTGAAAACATGATATTGTTCTATATGGAATTATAACTTTAATATTAGGTCGTTTTTCTTAAATTTTCATAAATATGTTAAAATATATTTAGAACTTAAAAGGTAGTAAGAATTGGATATATCCTGCAGATTTGCCACGCTTAAAATTTGTAAATTTTATTGTGGTTGGAATAGTGATAAAAGTTGAATAGTGTTAATTTTCAACCGGTGTTTTATCAAGCAATTTTGTAAAATACATAGATTGGCCATGTGTATGTAACCATTAAGTGATCGCAATTCTTCAAAAAGCAGAAAGTGACATTTATTATTATGTTTTTGTATGCTCTTCAAATTGACGTTTTTTTTTATATGTATTGTTTTTCAATATTTGTTTTAATTACAAATATTTTTCAGTTAGTTTTTGAAAACTGTTTTTCTTTTTCTGTTATTGGTTATTACGGCAGACAGTGAGGGACTTGTCAATTTTTCTGTTTTTTCTCAACAGACCACTGCAAGATACGACTATTTTAATTAATTTAAGAACCTCTTTTAAAATTCGTAGATTTTCTCTCTTTTGGCGCTATATAATTTCGCAAAGATAGTACGATTTGAACATGTTCGTGGATTTTGGTAATTCGTAAAAATATGATGTTTCTTTACGGTATTTTCAGCATTATATAATATATTATATACATTTTTTTTTCTTGATGATATTTTTCAGTGAAGTGCAATTTAAAAAGCAGAAAAGTCAGAATTTATTAATATTTAGGTGTCTTAAATTGATCTTTTTTAATGAAATTTCGAATAATTTGTATACTCCATTTACTTTTCAAGCACAATAATATTATTTAATTAGTTCGTGTTAAAATCCTTGTTTTATTTATAATATAAGATGCATCTATACTGAACGTTGCTAACATTGAGTGACTTATTCTTCTTTGTAATATGTCTATAACTTTAACTATTTTTAGACATCTCTTGATAAATGGATTATTCGATTATTTTCTCCTAACTATTTTCAACATTTGAAATTATTTGGTTAATCTTAAAATTGGAGTTTTTTTTAAATTTAGTATTTTAGGCATTTGAAAAATAATGTGTTTCATCGAAATGAATTTCAAAAAGAGAAAAGAGAATTTATTAATTGTTTTAGGTGTTTAAATTGACGTTTTTTTAAAGAAGTTTCAATATTTGTTTTTATATACCAATTTGTTCCATTTATGTTGTGAAAACCTTGCGTTTTATAAAAAATTTTAACTTGTAAAATAAATAATACCAGTTAACACTGTGTACTTAAAAATTAATTTAACACTTCATTATTTATGCTGTCTAAATTTAGAATACTCAGTATTAACATGATGTTAGTGCGGAAGTTGTCTCTAATCTTCTGAAATCTCATTATGAAATTGTTATGGGGTCAATTTAAAATTGAAAGTTTTTTATACGTGTATATAAATTTCGGGCCCTTTGATTCTGGGATCTCTACTTAATGCAATTGGTCAAACATCTAAAAGAACTGTAATTAATAGTTTTAGATGTCTTAAATTGACGTTTTTTAATGAAATTTCAATATTTGTTTTTATATTCCAAATATTTTCATTAGTTTTTGTTAACATCAAATTATAATCGAGTGAAACAAAAAAATTACTTAACTTGTATAAATACGCTTTTTCTGCTTAATATTTCGACATTACAAAAATTATCATAGAAAGACATCTTAAAAGTAACGATTTTCTCCTGTGTAGTGAACAAACTCTCTGAATAGATGTTATCTTAGGTTAATCTTAAATTGAGTTTTATTTACGGGTATGTTAGGCACTTTAGATAATAAAATAATTGCTAATATTTAATATTTAAAATGCACTTAGTCAATAAAAAGCAGAAAAAGAGAATTGAGTTGGACATTATGATGCTAATTCAAAGCGATTATTTTTATTAGATGCATTTCAATATTTGATTTTTTTATTTTTCCTGAATAGAGCAATTCATTAGTTATTAAACCAGCTTTACTCGCTGGAATTTAGAATGGCCAACACCACTTCTTTTCTTCATTTATAAATTTTCGCAATATAGAATACAGATTCTGATACTCTTAAAAGTCGATTTTGTCCTAAATTTACAAACATTTGATTATTTGGATTAATCTTAAAATTGGGTTTTATCGGTATGTTCAGCATTTGAAAAATAATAGTGTTCATTGAATATGCATAATTGTCAACAAGGCTTGAAAATAGATGAATTAATATGTGAAATGCAGTTTGAATGTTTAGTGAGTCTAAAAATTGATAGTTCTTTGTGAAATTATAAGTGGTGCTTTTTAATGGTATACTGAAAACTATGTATTTAGGGTTTGTTGGAAACTGTTTTTCAAAGATTTGAAATATGATAGAAATCTTAACTTCTATATAAATCTTATCGCTAATTTACTTGGTCCTTAAATGATTTGTTCCACATTATCATAAATTTTAGAACATATTAAACGAAGTACGGATTTTTTCAACATAAATTTATCAACTCATTTGGATTGAATTTTCTTGGTTAATCGTGAAAATTTGAGTTTTTAAACGGGTATGTGCTTCATATTGCCAAAAAATTAATGTGCTTCTGTTCATTGCAATCGGAGTTGCGAAAAAGTAGAATACTTTGATAATTTTTTTAGTTACTGTCAGATTTCCTAGAGTGTCTTAAAATGGGTGTATATTATTTAATTACACATTTGCAATATTTTGTTTTTTATATCAAAAACATTTTCAAAATAGTTTTTGAAATCCTTTCTCGAAAAAAAAATTTTAACTTCGAAAAATACGCTTTTTCTTAAATTTCAATTAAAATTTTAGAACTTTAAAAGTACACGCATTTTTCCCTAGTTCAATCAAACTTTCTATTTTATTTATGGATATCTTGAAGTTGAGGGTTTTTTGCGGGTATTTTCAGCATTTGAAAGTAAATAATCGGTGATGTTCGTGATAAATTTGGATCTTATTATACAAATGCGGTGAATAAATAAATTCTAATTATGAGTTATTAGGTGTTGATAATTTTGTGATTATTTAATGATTTCATACTTTGTTTTTATGTTTTAGTCTTTTTTTGACTTTAAGAAAATCTTTTAATAAAAAATTTTAATTGTAAAATTACGACTTTGTACTTAGAAGTTTTTACTTAACATTTAACACTAGTCACATGAAGATCTTATGCTTATTTTCTTCCAGCTTCCTTAATTAACAGAACTTGGAATATTTTGCCATTGCTTTTTTCGTTGCTCCAGTAATCACAATACCTTAAATTTAAACAACTGTATGTGGGGTTCTTTGTGGCTCTTTGCGCTTTAAACATCTTTTTCAAGTGTTTTCTGTGCCACAGTTGATTTGCTTTTGTATTTTGCGGCCTATGACATATCCACAAGATTTTTCGGTATTAATATTAGCTGTTGCCCTGTGGGATATAACGCCAAAGACAGCTCTCGCCCCTATAGATGAGCTCTTGTAACAGGCCCTCCAATCTAGTTTTCCAGGCTTTATTGGTCCTTATTATACTCAGTCTATGTTCTATAGTATTGCTTGAAGATTTACAATCCCTGTATTTTTTTCATTTCATTATACTTTTTTTTAACATGTAAGTTATAGTCATTGGGATCAAAATCATCAAAAGTTATTTTTCCATGTAGGGGCTACGACCTATTATCATATTATTTATTTTATTATTACTATTATTATTATAACTTTACTAACAGTGCTTAACATGAACCGCTTTTATTTATTATTATTATATATATTATATTATTATGTATTAATTATTTTAATATTATTATAATTATTCGACTCAACAATATTATTATTATTATCTTTATTATTTATTATTATTTTATTATTATTATTATTATTATTATTTATTTTTATTATTTTATTTTATTTTTTTATATTTAACTTATATTATCTCATTTCCACTATGCTTTTACTTATTATTTTTATTATTATTATTATATTATTTATTATTATTATTATTTATTATTATTATTTTCATTTATTATTATTATTATTATTATTTATTATGTATTATTATTATTTATTTTATTTATTAGTTATTATTATTATTTTATTAATTTTATTATATTATTATACTGACTACTTACTATATATACTATCTTATTATATAT
>JABUQX010096436.1:5000-32500 GCA_015478945.1 Trachelipus rathkii
ATATTAACATTATTTAAGTAATTCTGTAAATAAATATTTTTGAATAAAGAATTTTTGAATAAAATGGAAGATTTTAGTAATTATAAGAAAAAGCGTTCAACGCTAAAATCACGTATTACCTTTATAAGCAATAAATTGAGTACTTTAAAGGATAATGACTCTTTAGGTATTAATTTCTGTAAATTACAATTAAATGAGATTAATTCTTTGGTAATAAAATTAAAAGAATTGGATGAAAAAATGATAGAAATTTTAATGAACCATGAAATTGAAGGCATTACAATGGAATTGGAATTGGAAAGCCAGAGTGAATATTATTTTAATTTAGAACTTAAGATTAGTGGTTTTAATGATTATATTGAAAGTAAACAGGCTGCTAAAACAGAACCTACAATTTCTGATAGTTTTGTAGAAGCTTTAAACAGTATTGACCACACTGCTAATGTAAAACTGCCTACCATGAGTTGTACTATTTTTGATGGGGATTTGAATAAAGTTAGTTTGCAAGTTTTTTTAAATCAGTTTATGAATATAGTTGGCAATAACCCTAAACTTAATGACTCTGTTAAATTAATGTACCTTTTAAGTTTTTTGAAGGATTATCCCTTAAGTATTATTTCTCATTTATCAATAATACCAGAGCATTATAAAGTAGCATTAGAATTGTTGAAAGCGGAATATTTGGATGTAACTACTATAACAAATGACTTGTTTGCTTCATTGATAGCTATTAATATAGAATCCAAATATGATAAAGATTTTATATCTTTAAAAAAGGCTTTAAATAAAATCAGGGCAATTATTTATGATCTTAAAGTGCATAAATTGGATTTTACCATCTCAAAGAGTCCAGGCTGTTGTTTGTTGTCACATATAGTGGTTAAGAAGCTTCCTAAAATTTTTCTAAAGGACTTAATAAGAAAAGTAGGTCATAATTATCCTGACATAAATTAAGTTCTTGAAAATTATCAAGATATAATAAAAGCTTTAATATGTACTAGTTCTTCCTCAGAAAAAACAGTAGGTGACAAACTTAAATTTAAAAGTAAAAGTACACCTGTTACTCCTCAAAAAGAAAAAACATCTCAAAATAATGCTAACAATAAACAACATTCTTTAGCCAATTTTCAAACCTCAGGTAATAAAGTAAAAGAGGTTGAGAAGGTTTGTAAATTATGTTCTGGGCTGCATTCATAGGAATTTATGTCCTGTGTACAAATATATTATGAAGGTCGTATTATATAGAAGTTAAGGAGTTGGGGTTATTGCGAAAAAGTGTGCTGTAACCATCCACAAGCACAGATGTTTGGTAACAATAATAAATGAGGTTTCCATGTACGTGTGGAAGTAGGTCACAATACAACCATTATTGTAATGTTTAATGTTAGTGAGGTGGTAAATAAAACGACCAATCATTGCATAGCTTCAATGCAGAAGTTTAAGAGAATGAAACATTCCGCCTAACCACTTCATTAAATATGTTTAACGTGGTAAAGAAAAGGTTTCAAGATGTTTAACTCGATACAGCTTCAAGTAAGGTCTTATATCTCTAAGAAGCTGCTGAGAAAGTAATACCCTAATATAAATATGTCTTTCCTATAATAGAATAATTGAGTGTGCAAACGTTCATTGGTTCTAAAAAATTAAAACAGGTTTCATCAAACATTTGATTGGAGTGCAGAGTTTTAAAAAAAGAATAGTTTTCATGTCCTTTTGCTAATAGATATGAATTAAATATAGTATTATAAAGTAGATGGCATTCCTGATGTTATTAAAAATATGAAACTTAATGGTAAATTTGCTGACAATAATTTAATAATTCTCCTGTAAAATAGTCATATTAAAGTAGATGTTTTACTTGGCATAGAAATTATAGACTTGTTTCCAGCCTTTCAGACTGTACCTTTTGCAAGTGGTCATTGTTTACATATTGGCAATAATAAATTAATACCAATAGGTAATATTTATAATTTTTTAAGTAGAGAACAAATTGTGCGTTTGGTTGAAGCCAGAAAAAGTAAAAAAGTTAATAATTTCATAACTCAGTCAAAAGTTGAAGCAAATAATGCTATAATTCATATAAATGATTCTGAATGTAATAACAGGAGGCTAAATACACAAGTGTATTTCGTATTAGAACCATCCAAAAGTTATTTCAATCCCATTGAACAGTTTTTGGATTCTGATATAGACAATGGTTTGGAAAATCTGTTTAGCCTGGAATCATTGGGTATCAAGCAGAACGAAGAAATTCTGAACACTGTAGATAAATGTCAAGTTCAATTGTTTAATCAGAATATGATTTTCAAAGACAACCATTATCATGTAAGCCTTCCTTGGTATGAAGACAAAATAGAATTAGTTCCTAATAATTTTAAAATATCTTTAAATATAGCTAATAGAGTGTTTGCTAAATTAACTCAAAATAATTTAATAAATGAATACAATAAAGTCTTTGAAAGTCAACTGAATGATAAAATAATTGAAAAAGTAAATATAAATTTTAATGATTCTTCAGATATTTGTAAATATAAATTCATTCCTCATCGCCCTATAATAAGGCAATCAGAACAAGTAACTACTAAAATAAGACCAGTTTTTAATTGTTCCCTTAAAAGTAATAAAACTCTTCCATCTTTGAATGAAGCAGCTTACAGTGGCTATGACCTTATGAATTCACTTTTAAAGCTAATCGTACTTGTGATGAGTGACGTAAAGCAGGCGTTTTTGATGATAAGGTTAAAAGATGAAGTGGACATGAATAGGTTCACTTTCTTGTGGTTTAACAATGGGAAACTAGAAGCTTATAGGTACCTTACATTAATATTTGGGTTTACATCTTCCCCATTTATACTGCATTATATAATGAAATATCATGCTTCTAAGTATCCACAAGATAGATGTACTGAAATATTATCCTCAGGCTTCTATGTGGATAATTTAATATTTACAAGCATGCAAGAAGAAAGTGAGATAGTAAGTAATATCATCAATGTAAGAAACGAATGGAAGAGGGAGGTTTTATCTTGAGATCTTGGAATAGCAACTCGGATGCTTTGCGTGTTAAGTTCAAGGAAGAAAACTCCTTTGTAGAGCATTCTAGTTGTTGTGAAAAGATCTTGGGATATAGTTTCAATGTGGTGACTGACTGTATGCATATCAATAAAGTAGAATATCTGGAGAGTATTTCGACCAAGCGTCAATTGTTGTCTGAGATTTCCAAGCTTTTTGATCCTCTTAACTTTGCTCTTCCTATTTCGGTTAGGGGTAAATTGTTGATGAGACAAGTGTGGCAGCATAATTTGGCTTGGGATGAAAGAGTGCCTGAAGAGTTACTGAAAGAGTGGTATAAATTGCGCAATAACAGTGAACACCTGGATACGATTGCAATACCTAGGAGGGCTCTTTCTGAAGGGAATAAGTATGGCTTACATCTTTTTTGTGACAGTTCTGAAAGTGTTTATGGATTTGTATGTTATGGAGTGGATAATGATAATAAAAGCTCCTTTATATTTGCTAAAGCCAAGGTAGCTCCTGCCAATAGGCCTAGGGAGTTAAGTATCCCTTCCCTGGAGCTGATGGGGGTTATTTTGGCCTTGAAATGCTTACCTAATATTTTGGAAGCATATAGTAACATTTATTTTGAATTCATTAATATTGCTGTGGATTCACAAGTAGTTTTGAGCTGGTTATTAACCAGACAAACCAAAGTAAAATCTAAGTTTTTAAAAAATAGAATAAATGAAATGGATGGGTTAATTACTTCCATCTGTAATAAGTACAAAGTAAATGTTTATTATAAATATGTAAATACAGCAGAAAATCCTGGTGATTTTTTAACTAGGGGTTTAACTTTGAAAAAGTTTAAAAAGAAATATTTGCTCTGTGGTACTATGGTCCTGTTTGGATAACCAATGATTTAGACAATTGGCCCCAGTATCCTATGTTGAGTGTACCACAAGAATCTTTACCTCTATTAATGGTAAATGTAAATAGAATAGAAGGTACATGTAGCAGTATTTTAGATATAAGTAAATATTCCTGCTATAGAAAAGTCTTAAGAATCACTGCCTGGATTTTTAAATGGCTTAGTAAAATTAAAGTAAATGTAGATTACCAGCAAAAGTCTGTAAGATATTGGCTAAAAATAAATCAAATTCAATCCTTTGATAATGAAATTAAATTTTTAAAAGATTATAAACAGAAAGTAAAAGTAACTTCCTTGAAAGATTCAGATATTCCTCCCTTAGTTTTGAACTTAAATCTTTTCCTTGATGAAAAAGGCTATTTAAGAAGTAAGGGCAGGATTAATAAGGCTCTTCTTATTAGTTATGAACAAGCTAATCCTATTTTAATGGGTAGAAATCATGGCTTTACACTGCTGTTTATAAAATATGCCCATGAACAAGTAAAGCACCTTGGCATTGGTACTACTCTAAATTATATCAGAAATCAAGGTGTGTGGATACCTAAGGGTAGAGCTGCAGTAAGATCTGTGTTATTAGAATGCATTACATGCAATAAATACAATGCTCTTTCTTACAGGTACCCACGTTTCACTGACATACCTAGAACACACATGAATCTCATAAAACCTTACCAACACACAGGTATTGATTTCACCTCTCATATATATGTCAAAAACAACACCTCAAAGTTAGAGAAAATGTATATCTTAATTTTCACTTGCCTAAACATCAGAGCTGTACACTTAGAACTGGTACCTTCCATGAACACATCTGATTTTCTTTTAGCATTCAAAAGGTTCTGTAATAAATTTAGTATACCATCGTACATATATAGTGACAATGCATTATATTTTAATAAAGGGTGCAAAATAATAGAAGAGTCCTTTAATACTGATGCTTTCAAGGAGGAGTTTGATAAAACAAATGCAAACTTGTGAAAATTAATACTCTTGTTCTCTCCATGGCAAGGTAGCCATTGGGAAAGGTTAATAAAAGTAATGAAACAGTGTCTGTATAAAGCTGTTGGAAAGAGTAAAGTGACCTATTTTGAACTTCTAACCACTCTGTCTGACATAGAAAATGCCATCAATTCCAGACCCCTAACCTATAGATCTGGTACCTCTGAGTTGGAGGCAATAACGCCCAATTGTTTTTTAAAAGTAATGTACAACAGTAATTTAATATTTAAAAGTAATTTTGATACAATAGAATATCAGATGGGCAGTGCACCCAACAAGGAGGTACTGGATTCTACCCTCATAAAGCAAAATGAACTCTATGAAGAGTTCAGACGTTTGTGGCATGAGGAGTATCTCCTAAGTCTCCGGGAGCGGTCTAGACACTTGTTTCAGGGTATTTGGGAAGATAAAGTAAAGGTGGGAGATGTGGTTCTCATAAAGGACAGCAATAAACCACGCCCGTTTTGGAAGTTGGGCAGAGTGTTGGATGTAATAATAGGTCATGATAATAACATCAGATCAGTGAAATTAAAAACCGGTTCTGGTGAAGTAGGGTTACATTCCATCAGTAACCTTTACCCCCTCGAATTAAATACAGGAGGTTTTGTTAATAATGTAACATCTGTACAGGATGACAACAGCAACAGACCTGGTTCTTCTAATAATAATAATAATAATAATAATAATAATAATAATAATAATATAATAAATAATAATAATAATAATAATAATAATAATTAATAAATAAAGCTCAATTCTACATTAATAAGACCTCAGAGAAAAGCTGCCCTTAAACAAAGGCAGTTTATGAGAGATAACCTTGCAGACCTCTAGTAATAATAAAGTAAAATTTAGAATTACGGTAATTTTAAGTTAGATTTAGGGTGTTAGGGTAATTTTAAGTTAGAATTAAGGTTGTTTTTAAATAAAAAAGAAAAGTAAAAAAAAATTATATTTTTTAAAATTTAGAAGGAAGCGCAAGCACACAGTTAATATAGTAAAAATATAGTAAAAAATGAAAGGTATTGTATTGCTTCTAATTTATGAAGCAATCCTCTGCCCGGAATGTATGAAAAATTTATTATAAAATGGTCAAAATATGACGTCATTGAAAATTTTGTGCCCACAGTATTAAATAATAGTAAAATGAGTCATCAATAAAGACTTAAATATTACAGTAAAATTCCTCCGCCACTGGTGACGTAACTAGATAGCGGTCAGTAAGGAAAAACAATATAGAATATTCATTAGTATTCCGTCAGTAATTACTTTGTGAGCACGTCTAATATTTAGTGTTCCTTAACAGTACAATAAGTTGTGGTTCATTTTAATAATTAAGTTTGTATGCAGTATTGTGCAACTTATTATTTAATGTTTATACGATCATGGCTAAGAAAAACCTGTAAATTAAACTTTATAACTGTCATTAGTAAAGTTAATTATTTTAAGTTACTCTAAAGAATAAAGTTGTTCTTAATATTGAAAAGAAGCATTTTCAAAGTTGAATTCTCCTGTCTGCCTTTAATAACAATTAAAAAGTCTCATTGTTTAATAAAAGTACTTAAATGTTCTTAAACGTTCTTAAATCATCGCCAAGGACAAGGAGGTGCCTCCGTGAAGCTAATCAGGAAAGTAATTAATTCTACATCATTAACCAGAACATTTAAGGTAAATATAAATTTAATGTTTTTGATTAAAGATTAGTTCCAAAAAACTAATTAATAGGCCGGTGGCGAAAAGAGCACGCTTAAAAAAAAAAGAGAAAGAAAACTTTTTTGATAATAATATATATATATATATATATATATATATATATATATATATATATATTATATATCTAGATATATATATATAATATATATATATATATATATATATAATTAAATAAAATATATTATGATTAATATATATATAATATATATATAATATTATATATTCACCTTATTCACCATTTCCTCTGGTAGACTTTTCAAAGTTCGTCAGGTGTCGCCTCTACAGAATGATATCCAATCTCTGTCATCTTAAATTCTTTCCTCTTCTACCTCCTCCATGTTGCAACTCTGTCACTTACCACCTCCTCCACCACGTCCATCCATCTTTTGCGAATTCTTTACGAAGGTCTTTGGCCTACCAGCCTCCATTCTCTTCGATCCCGCTAAATCCTCCATTCTCCTGGCATGTCCCTAACACCTCAGCTGCTTCTTATATATTTGTTCATTCTCGAATCAATTCTCAATTCTCTCTTTAAATCCTCACTTTTCCTATCTCTCAGAGTTACCCCTTTTACTATCCTCAGCACCCTGATCTCCGCTGCCTCTATCTTTCTTTTCTGCACAGTATTCAGGGCCCAAAATTCAGCCCCCTATATCAGTAGCGGTCTCAATACCGTTTTATATATTATCTTTATTACTAACTTATTAGTTTCTCTTTTCATTAGTATTGGGTACAGTGCACAGACTTTTTTTTTTTTAATTTCAATCTTTCCTTCAGCTCTCTCTCACCTCTCCCCGTCCCCCCCACAGTCCCCCCAAATATTTAAATTTCTCTACCTGTCTCATTACAGATCCATCTATTTTGATGTTAAAACCTTCCTTCACTCTAGCAACTTTCATAATTTCTGTATTCTTCGTGCTTATTTTCATATCCAACATACCCATTTGATCATTCCATTTGTTCATCATCTCCTGCAAGTCAGTTCCCTCCTTCTCTATTAGGGCTGCATCATTAGCATAAACCAGTATATGTTCCGTATTTTCCTCCTTATGAATTCTTTTCAGAATATAACCCATATATACTGTATTATAAACAATAACGGCGAGTGGACACTTTCTTATCTCACTCCCATATCTACCCTGAACCATCTCTCATTCCCCATATCTCCCTTTATCTTGTTTCTGGATGTCTGGTATGTGCATTTTATTGTTCTTATTAGCTTTTGAGTAATCCCAAATTCCGGCTCCCCCAGCACTTTCTATAACTTATCTCTCTTTAACCTATCAAATGCCTTTTCTATACACAAAGAGGCCACATCCGCCTTCTTGTTCCACTCTATCGTCTTTTCTACCAGAATTTTCATATAAAAAAAATTGGATCCGTTGTGCTTCTACCCGCTCTAAATCCATATTGTCATTCTCCCAGGGCATCCTCCACTCGACTCCGCAATTTTCTCTCCGATATTCTTTCTTATATTTTACCAGCTACATTTAAAAGTGCTATCCCTCTGTAATTAATAAATACTCTTCTATTTCCTTTTTTTGTATATTGGCATATCATGCTTGTCCACATTCCTCCGGCACACTTTCTTCTCTCCATATCTCTTTTATTATTTCGTACAACCACTCTATCTCTTCTTCTCCCGTCTTATATAGCTCGGAACTTAATCCGTCTGTGCCCGGGTTTTTCCTGTTCTTTAGTATCTTTACTGTCACTTTCTCCTCATCCATTGTTTTCTCCTCCTCCCGACCTCTCTCCGCCAGTTCCTCCGTCTCGCCTCCCTCGTCTTCCTCACCCATATCCCCACAGTTCAGCAACTTTTCAAAATATTCTATCTATCTCTCCATCACCTCCTCCTTTTCTGCCAGTATCTCCCACTCCTTGTTCGTTATTACAACCATTTCAGGATATGTCTTTGTTTGCATGCCCTTCCTTTTTTGTCTTCTTCTAACTCCATCCCAATTCTTTCCTTGGATTGTTTCAGAGAGTATTTCTTTATATTTTCAGCATTTTTCCTTTCCTTCACATATATTAATCTATCTTTATCATTTCTTATCATCCATAATCTATGTTTCTTATTTTTACTGGATATAGCATTTTTACTTCATCATTCCTCCATGCCTTTCTTTTCTTTTTTTCTCTACCCACCTTCTTCACCCCCAACACTTCCTGAGCTGCTTTCCAGATGTTCTTATTAAAACTTTTCCATTTTTAGTTTATCGTCTCCCCATTATCCTCCATCCGTCTCCTCCCCTCCTTCAAAATTTCATCAAATCTCTGTTTTACTTCTTCGTCTTTCAACTTTCCTATTAAATATGCCTTTTAATATCTTTCTTAGATTATCTCTTATGTCTACCACCAATCTGTAGTCAGAATCAATTGATACACTTGGTAGGAAGCAAATAAGCTTACTTATACAATAATTTAATTTAAATTAAAAACTAAAAATATAAATTGATAAATTGTAAGGGAGAGATTAATATGAAAGCCTTTACTCTAGATTTTTTTTAATGATAATGTGTTTTGTGATTAGAGCATTTATTGTAAACATTTAATAAATTAATTCTTAAACGAGAAAAGCAATCAAAAATAAATAAAGAAACATAAACTAGGTAACAAAAACTTTGTGCTTAAGCGTTACTTATTGATAAAAAAAAAGTTATATGATAATAAAAAAAACACCATTGTTGCTATTATACAACTCTAAACAATTGTTTTTTTGTGTGTGTTCGACATTATTAAGTTTTTATTTGTTAAAAATCAGTCTATATACATATTTTAGGTTTAAGATATAAGGTACTTATAATGATGATCATACCTAAGTGGTATGTCGCATTGTGTAGGTCTTGTGTAGGGCAGTGTTTTTCAAAATGGGTGACGCGGCACCCTGGGGTGCCGCCAGCGTGGGCCAGGGGTGCCTTTACATCTTTTTCACATTTTCAATACTACAATTTTGAACTTTCGTATGACGGTTCTTTGTTTATAATATGGCAACACCATTATTATGCATCGTCTACTACTCGTCGGCCATTTTGCTTGTAGTCACGTAGTGCGCTTTATCTCTTCAGGCAGGTTCCTCTATGTTGGAGAGAATTTCTAAAAATGAAAATGAAAATGCAACTGATGCTTCATATATTGTCAGTTTACATATTGCAAAACAAACTGGAAACCCGCATACTATTGCCGAGACCATTAATTAAACCTTGCCCTGAAGGATCGTTGTTTCACCAGATGTGACTCAACTTTTAGGTTCAGGTTAAATATTCCGCAAGAACACTTGATACTGTTGCAGCGAACAAAACACTATCAAGCATGCAAAATTAAACAATGTGAGAGGATAAATTTAAGGAAAGAAGTTCTTTTTTCTCACCAATGAAAGCGATTGCATTATGGACGACTGTGGAAAGATAATTAATTGCCATTCTTCTTGTGTTTTGTGACGAGTGCCCATTCGCAAATGCAAATAAAAGAGGATCGTTTGAATGAGCGAAAGTGCTTGGACTCACACCACTGGCGACGAAATTTTCAATCGCTCTATCGACAAATTTTTGTATAGGAAAATCGTTTGGAATGGAGCAAGTGTGTGCGATTCTTTGCAGTGATGGAAGCAGCCGCAATTTGGTTTGGAACAAACGAAGGGAGAGGTGTCATAGGATGATCAGCAAGTGGCCAGAAACGCCACCAGCTGCCACCTGTGTCATATATCGGCATTTCCTGGCAACACAGAAACATGCCACAAGATTTTTAAAAGTCGAACTGGATGATACTGTGAAGAT
This sequence comes from Trachelipus rathkii, assembly GCA_015478945.1. NCBI lineage: Eukaryota > Metazoa > Arthropoda > Malacostraca > Isopoda > Trachelipodidae > Trachelipus > Trachelipus rathkii. Next base: position 15,417 of record JABUQX010096436.1, read on the forward strand.
AATTAATCATGTTAAAAGCCGCCCGCTTCAAGCACGCCTTTAAAACTTACCGCCGAAGAAATGGGTATGGCTCACTTCCATCTCTTGCTGCACACGAGTGTAGGTTGATATATCAAGGGGAAGATTTTAGCACAAACTGTCTTGAAAAACGATGGCATTGGTGGTCACATTTAACATAGCAGTCTTGAATTTCAAAAAAATTAACTGAAAGTAGATTCTGGCTAGTCTCTAAATTGGATACCTCTGCCGACCATATCAAAAAACTACAATGAAGCCAGCCAATCTCTTCAGGAAGGGGAGCCACCAATTAGACCAAAATAAAAAGGCTTGCGCAAAAATTTTTTTATAACTTTATTTTTTTTGAAGCCGAAAATTATGTTAAAGAGCAGAGACATCTCCAACATTCCTCGGTTGCAAAAATTTGTCAAAACAAATGAGAGCCATCTTCAACGAACTTCCTCGAAATTATTACTGCCACTTGGAGGTTGGAGAAAAACATTGTGGCAGTATTTTCACCCGATATTGGAGTTCTGAGGATGTTTATAAGCTGGATGACAAAACACTTTTCGTGTGTGGACCGAAACAGAAAACCTACTGGGAATAACAAATGAAGCCCTTTCAAAATCTTGCTGGAGCATAAGTGAAGACACTCACGTTTGACACCTAAATTACCACGGAAGGGGCCTAAGAGAGTTCTGATGCAAGTGTTGCAGAAACAATGCTTCGTTTGGCAACGATGTGCATTTAAAAAAAGACATCGCAGTTTTTCCTTTTAGAAATGCCATACGCAGTTCTCAACGTATGACTTACATAAAAAAAAACAGATAAAGGAGTAAAATTTCAGACTTCAAGTGATTTAAGCGTTAATTGAAAAGAATTTCCCATTAAAATAAAGAAATAATGAAAAATGTAATTAAACTCGTTTCAGTTCTTCACATTAAAGGTAAATGAGCATTAATTTTGCATTGTGTTTTCTTCTGTTTTCCCTAAGACCTAAGGCCTAAGTACTCAAACCCAATTTAAGAGTAGGTGTGCCGCGAATTTTTTTTAGCACAACAAGGGTGCCGCGGTGAAAAAAGTTTGGGAACCCCTGGTGTAGGGAACTATGATAAATGATAATTTTTAGAAACATTAATATTGTTTAGTATTAAGTATATTTTTTAGAATAGGTTAAAATTGAATAAAGACATTCAATTTTGAATGCTATTACTATTTTTATATATAAATATAATAGGGTCAAAATACACTGCATGTTATGATTACATTAAAAACTCTTACTATTGTTGTACGTAAATAAAATAAAAAATTATAGTGCAACGGAAACTGTACGCTATTACTGTATTGAATATTAATACGGTTTGTGTATATACATAAAATATCGCTTAAACTTTAAGGCATAATAGATCTAAAATAAATCCCTAGATATCCCTATTTCTTCCCTTAAATTCAAGCTGTTTTAAAAATCCATATTAATATTTTTTTCATTTCTATCATTTATAAATAAAAGAAAATTTTACCCTTTTTTGTTTCCTTAACACCAAATCTTATAACTTCTCCACCTAATTTATAATTGGGACAATACATATTATCCTTGGTTCATAATTTCTATCACGTAACTAGTTTTTTCTACATTCCTTATCCTGCCTTACTTAAATCACCCGCCTTTGCATCAGCTAATCCTATTTTTTTTTCTTTTTACAAAAAATAAAATAAAAAATTACTGGGTCAACTGTCGAAGAACGTCTCTGTCTATTTCCCAATCGTTGCCTTACTTACCACGCTATTCATCTATGGTCAACTTCCCCATTTATATTGTCTGGTAGATGTACAGATAGAAGAAAACACAAGGGCGTCTACAGTTTTGGAGTTGGAGGGTAGGGGTTTATCGAAAACCCTCTACAGGACCTTGTGAGTTTTTCTTTGATTTTACTTTATTTATTATTTAAAAAATAGAAATATTATTTACATTTTAATGGTCAGGCTCTTGACATTTGTGAACATCTTTTGTTGTTGTTGGTAAGTACCATGTCTATTGTTGACTTCCCAGAATATCTTTCCTCTTCAGAACTCCACCTATACCAAGTCTACTTTCTACTCTATTCGTGATTATAATAGGTGTTCATAATAGTCATTCAATTTTTCACTGCAAAGTCTATTAACCGTTCTCAATCCTCATTTTTTTCCCAACACTCCAAAAGCACCCATCACTGGCTCCTCCCCACCTCTTTCGTTACCACATGTGTGTTTGTCTCCCATCACCATCTTTATCTCTCCTCTCACTCTGTCATATAATCTCTGTAGCTTCTCTCTATATCTCTCCTTTTCCGCTAAAACCTCGGCAGTACTTTTTAAGAAAAAAATGAGTTTAAGAACCTGCCACCTTCCTCCCTCCTCGAAACTACACCTTCACTATCTGCTCGCCCAATTCCTCTGTAACTGGACAAGGTCTAATTTCTAGAGATGGCATTTTAGCGGTATGACCATTAACATATGCACCGCACAATTAAAACGTCTTTGCAACCTACGACGTGTCATCGACGTGCTTGACCGCTACCTACAGTCATCTAACCTCAAAATATTTGGGTGCTGATCGCAAGTTCCTTTTACGTCTCAACATCGTCCAAATCCGATCGAAACTGGATTACAGAGGCGTATTATGTAGCAAAACCTTCCCACTCTACTACATCTGACTAGATCCATCCAAAACAAGGCGACTCCGTATCTTCTTCAATCATCCCCTCGTAGGGAAGAACTACATGCATGATGGCACAAGTCTACGTCTTCGTTTCAAACCCCAATAGCATTCTGCCCTAACACCGATATCTGCGAGATCACCTCAGAATCCTAGTTATGGCCATTTGCAAAACCAGTAATTAACATTCATAACTTCTCAACCATCCCTTTGCAAAAGATGCTTGCCATTCTCTCTAGATGAAGGAGTATACTCACAGTTTCGTTATTGTTTTGGTGCGGAATATTCCGATTCTCTGCCAAATCTACCCAACCTGCTGCCATTGTTAAAAGCATTCATTTTCCGGATTCTCATTATCCGTTTTTTTAGTTACAGAGTGCCTCGTGGATTTACTTGCTTTTTACGTGGACGGGATCTAAAGCAGGACGTTCGGGTTGCATCTACATCGTCTTATTCTGGCCCGCAGCTTCTTCCATACGTTCCCACTCACGCTTTTAATTTCTACGGCCAGAAATTACTGACTATTTAGTAATTGCCCTTTCTCAGAATGTTTTAATTCTTAAACCACAAGAATTCACTCTCTATGTTATTATTAAGGTTTCCTTCAGCGCCCCTCAGGACACTTAAATCCCATATTGCTAAAAACACAATGGTATCGATGTATTAACACAATCTTCTTCGCTGTTTCACTCTCGTTAAGAAGAAACAAATCATACTACTATGACCCCTCTCACATAGGGTAACTGGCAACTAAAGCTGATAGAGAGGCCAAAATGGAAGCCTTTCTTTTCGGAGGGCCCTGTTCTGAGGCTACCTTCGGATACACATTTCGACAAGGTCCGCCTTCCCACAACTGAATACTATCCTACTCTCCATCACAGCCTTCCGGGTCTAATGGGGCCATAGGTGACTGAAACGAGTTATGCTCAATCGAGGGGCGAAACTTTAGAAAAATAAGCGAGAATCTTCGGTGAGTGGTCATCCTCTCACCGACAAAAGACACTTGCACGATGTGATGCTTGCCGCTCTTCTGATATTGCGCCCCACCAATATCACTTCATAGCCACTACATGTTCACGAACTCTCCCTCCCATCTCTGCAAATTTATGCCCGTCACCATACCCTGCAATCTGTTCACACCATACTCTTTATTGCACTTTGTCAGCCCAATCCTTGGACCCATTCGCAGTCTCGTATTTCCTAATTTTATGGTCCATTTACACCTTCTAAAAGGATATCCCATATCTTATCTCTGAATCCTCCCACTTTAACAGTAACTTATATTCTTCATCCTCAAGAATGAATTATCTTATACTATATGGATTGATTGTTAATGTTTAACACTAGAAGGGGGAGTGTAAATTTAAATATCACATGTAATTTTGGATACATTATCAGTTGAAAGATTAGGTCACCTTAAACGAATATCAATATTTTTTCCGATAATCGTTTCTTTTTTTAAATATATTTCGTCCCATGTAAGAGAACTATGAAAGGGTTAACATATCTTTGATACATAAATATATTCACTGTATCAAATTTTCTTTATTTAAATTCGGTTTAGAACCCATTAAGTTTAGGTTATAACAAGTTTTGTTACGTATACATAGTAAATCTGTGCCAACTTAACAAAACTTGTCATAGCCTTGCTGATTTTTCGAAAACAAAAAAGGTGAAATAAATGTGATAAATACCATCTACGTTGCTTATAAATATTGTCGTAATTGTGGCAATTTATATATGATAGAATTGTTTTATTTCATTATTTCGTATGGAAAATATCGATTACTTTTAAAAAAAATTAATTTTTTTAACTACGCTAATCTCAACTATTACCATAATTTTCAGTAAAATTATTTACATAACGTGCTACTGCATATGTTATTAATGTTTTAAAATGAAAAAAAGTTTTTTTTTTTTATTTTCCTCTTTACTACAAAGAAGTTAATTTTATGTCATCTAAGATTTTATAATACAAAATTAATGACCGTAAGGTAGTAAAAGCCTATAGAGCATTAAGGTGAGGTGGAGTGGGGCTTGAATAAGGGGGTGTTTATTCTTCCATTGCTCTTATTGCTTTATTGCTATTACTGCTTTACTGCTTTACTGCTTTACTGCTTTACTGCTTTACTTTACTGCTTAATTAAAAAGTAAATTTTTTATAGTACAAACATAGAATGTTTAATAATGAAACAAATTTTCAGAAAATAAATATATTTTTAAAGATAAATAAACATAATAGACGCACTCCTCAGATAATGGTTATATAAATAGCTTAGTTTATACAAAACGAAATTAAGGTGCCCATAAAACCAAGTATCAGGTAAAAGAAATTGTGATTTAATGCTCATACAGAAGAGCAACCTATTCGATCTCAGCAGTTTTCCTTGCATAGAGTTTGATATAACATACATCATGCAAGTCGAAAGCAAATTTTGAATTAAGCATCGCACTACTTTCACCTCTCCTCTCTCTCTCTCTCTCATCTTCTCTTCTCTCTCTCTCTCTCTCCTCATCTCTCTCTCATCTCTCCTACTGTCGTCTCTTCTCTCTCTTTCTCTCTCCTGCTCTCTCTCTGACATCTCTCTCCTGCTCTCTCTCTCTTCTCTCTCTCTCTCTCTCTCTCTCTCTCTCTCTCTCTCCCTTCTCTCTCCTCCTCTCTCTCTTCTCTCTCTCTCTCTCCTCTCTCCTCTTTCTTCTCCTCCTTCCTCTCTCTCTCCTGTTCTCTCTCTCTCACTCTCTCTCCTCCTCTCTCTCTCTTCTCTCTCTCTCTCTCCTCTCTCAGCTCTCTCTCAGCTCTCTATTAGCTCTCAGAAGTTGGTCCGACTGCTTCTAGGATTCTTAAGCAATTTCTGTATTCCTTCTGCATCATAGCATTCCGTACTTTCTTTCATAGGGGTGAACCCCATCCTAGGGGATTCCAATGCACCCGCAATTGTTCAAAACACTAAAAAAGTCATGTTCTTCATGTTCGTAAACAAAGATATAGACATCTTAGTCGGTCTATTATACGTTAAAAGCTGATTTCAGCGATAGCACCGGGACCATCTATAGGGCAGAGCACCGCATCATATTCCTTCTCCATCTCTTTTTTGTTCTTATTCCTGCTTTATCCCATCTTCTCTTATACACTCTCTAAATCTGTCATTTATTTCATATTTTTTATAAGAAACTAAATCCGAGGGTATCTCTTGACTTCCTTGAGGGACCTGAAACTCTGAAAATCAAGTTCTCCCTGTTTGTAAGCCAACCCAGGAATAAACAACTTATTCGTTCTAATATTTGTTTGTATTCAGATTTCAACTCTGACTCTGGCAACGGCTCAAGTGCAATACTCTGCCAAGAGCTTCTCATGCTCCGAGCTCTACTCTGGGCGTGAATCCTTCGATTAAATATGTCCACCTTATTTCCAATAATGCTCCTACCATATCCAAGCTTAGGGGGTTAGCTCACCACCTTTTTGGATGGGTGTAGCGGCATGAAACAGGCAGCATTGCAGCGGTGACACTACCAGCTATATATGTTTCAAGATTGGAGGTGGACTACTAAAATTATTACCTCATAAATTGAATGATTATATATACTATACTAGTATTATAATCACATCACCATATATACCTAATATTCATAAATATATCTATATATATACCTATAAATATATATATATATATATATATATATATATATATATATTACTATATATATATATTGTTATTCGTTTAAGAGAAATATATATTAAACTCCACCAATCACCGTGCTAAAGGTTCACATTCAGGGTCCGTCTTGCAGCCTCTCATAAACGAGCGAGACGTTTAAGTTTTATAATATAATTTACTATATCACATTATATAATCATATATAATACTATATATACTATATATATCATATAAATTTATATATATATATATATATATAGTATATATATATATATATATATATATATCCCCTTCACCTAACTAAGTATCCCCAAGATACCCAAATCAATAAATATATAAATATAAATTAGGACACGAATATATACATTAAATTAAATTACAACATAAATTTGGGACTACCCGTAACTTTAATATTACAACAGGCTAGTGCTGACCACCACTGTCCAGTTTCAGCAAACCCACAGATGTTGTGTAGACTTCCGAGATCGTATACAATGCTTAAGTGACCCGTCGCTGCCACGACGAAGCCACGTCACCAAGATTTTAAGTAGTACTTCTGACAAGATAGAGACTATTACTGCGGTGCTCCAATCACACTCTTAGTAACGCTCCTATGGCGCTCCGTTGATAATGTAATAGTTCCAGGGGCGCTCCAATATTCTAATGGACGGAAAGTCCACCAGTTCCTCATAAGGCCACCCAGACTAATGAGGCCGACCTTGCTTTTCTCCGAGCACCGCACCAAGCACTTGCACCACTCGATTATGACTGCTGTTGTGTCCCACAATGACACTTTCGCTGGGTTCCACACTGACACTTCACTCAGGCTGCTGGGTCCCCCACACCGATACTCCAAGTCGAACTGCTAGGTCCCGCACCGATACCTTAAACATGGAATACCCACTTTAAATATCTTATCCATATTCGTTAATAATAATAAATAATAAAATAATACTAATAATAATTAATAATAACAATAATAATAATAATAATAATAATAATCTAATAATATATATACATAATATATTATAATAATAATAATAATATTAATATATAATAATAATAATAATAATAATAATAATAATAAAATTATAAAAATAAAATATAATAAAAATAAAATAAAGTAAAATTAATAATGAAATAAAATAAAAAATAAAATAAAAAAGTAAAATAAAATAAAAAATAAACAAATAAAAAAATTAACAATAAGAAAAAAAAAAAAGATGAAAATTAAAGTCTCCATCATCTCATGTAGCTACTTTCATATCTAACACAAAACAACCTCTCGGGTTAACACAGAAGACAATCAAATATAATAAACCTAATCACCCAAATCTCTAACGGTCAACAACTTCCCAATCAAACTCCACTACCCGCAAATACAATAAATAGACATCCTTAGAATATAAAATACAAAAACGCACTACACGAGAATACAACATAACACAAGTACAATATCTAATTCTCACAAATCACATCGCTAAATCTATGCAAATACACTACACATAATAAGCCTATTTACGCTCCGTCATCTCAAAATTACAGTACAAAAAATATACAGCAAACAAACCATCTCAATATACTTCACATCACACAACATCCACGAATATTCATTAAAATAACAAGCAAACTCAAGAATTTACAAATAACCTACATCACTATGCATAGCTCAAGAACCATCTGATAACTTAAATGCTAACAAAAAAGAAGAACTAGTATAGATCTAAATACAAATAAATACAAAAAGAAAAAAAAAACAAAAAGAGGAAAAAATACAAAAAAGAATAAACTTCAAGAGACTCGCTACAAAGATCACCGTCACAAATTACAAGAAAGCAAAGAACACTAAAAAGAAAAAAGAAATATAATAATAATGAATAATATAATAATAAAAGAAATAATCATCTCGAAATAAATAGCATAATAAATAATAATAGATAATTAATAAAATAATAATAATAATAATAATGGAAATTAATAACCAATAACAGATAATAATTTAATAGATTAATAATAGATAATACAGTAATGAATAATAATATAATAATTAATGATAATTATTTCATATAATGTAATAATAATAATAATAATGAATATAATAAATACATATATAAAAATAAAATAAAGTTTAAAAATTAAAGATAAGATCATACAAGCATATAAAAATTAAAAATAATAAGCTAAAAAATATAAAATAATACTAAATAATAATGAAAATAATAATAATCGAATAATAATATCAATAATATATATTATATAATAATATACAATATAATATATAATAATATATAAAATCAATAATAAAAAGTAAATTATTAACTACAATCACTTAGGCTCAATCAATACATAGTTTTTGGGATAGTTTTCTATAAAAACAAATTATAATTTGGGGGCAAAATATTCAGAAAGTCCTTCTCTAATATAATCATTATGTATAAACACGTATATAACAACAAAGGCGAACAGAAAATTCTATCAAACTCTTTCACTCCCAGAATAATTATTTTTAATTATGATACACAGCGGTGGACCTTCCGCAATTTAAGTTCGCAATTCCGCAATTGCGGACTACCAAAAAAAAAATTGCGGAATTACGATTGCGATAATTTGAAAAATATTCCGGAATTTCAGTTAGCGGAATGTCTAAATTATTCCGCAATTTAAGTCCGCAGTCCGCAATTAGCGAACTACCAAAAAAAAAAAAAAAATAGACCTTTTATCAAATACAACACCACTCTTTCCCTCCTCCGCGGCTGTGGAGAGATTGTTCAGCTTGGGCTCTGATGTTCTCAGGCCCAAGAGGTCATCCATGAAACCATGACTGATGGGAACTTTGAGAAGTTGGTGTTTGTGAATGGAAATATCCACCTCTTGAATTGGAAGTAGCTGTGCCAGAGGGAGGAGAAGAAGGATGAGGATGAGGAGGACAACAACAATGACTAATTAATTATTACAATTAGATTAGCTTTATAATATTATATATATATATATATATATATATATATATATATATATATATATATATATATATATATATATATATATATATATATATATATATATATATATATATATATATATATATGTATATGTATATGTATGTATGTATGCTCATGAATGCATAGAAATGACAAGGTGACACCACCAGCAATAACAATAACATGTGAATAATAATAACTGTAACCATAATAATATGTATATGTATATATATATATATATATATATATATATATATATATAACCCATTGTTTAAAACTTGTTAATTGTTATTTATAAAAATAACATTAAAATATAAAAATTAAATAAATATGTAAATTGTAAGGTAATTTTATTGGAAATTATGATTTTGATTACCAATAAAGAGTTAACAGACTGTTGCAAACTTCAATAGTAAAAACAAAATTTATTAGCGATAGAATTAGCCGATTTGCGATAGCTGAGTGGTGAAGCACAAAAAGTTGCGGAATATTGATGGCGGACTGATGAAGCAGATAAAGTTGCAATATTGCGATAGAGGACTGTCGAAGCAGAAAAAAGTTTCGGAATTGCGAACTGCGAAATGTCCAACAAAGTTAGCAGAATTGCCAATTGCGGACTAACCAGAAAGTTGAGGGTGCCCACCTTTGGTGATACCCATATGATACCGGGGGGGTTGAATCTTCCGGTACCAATTTTATTCTGCTGTTACTCATTTTTCATTGCTTCATTTCAAAATTTTGATAAAATTTTGATTTTATCAAAGTTTTGGGGGTAATATAGCCATTCATCTGCCCCCCCCCCCCTTCGCTGCGTACGCCACTGCAAGCGATTAGAGACTGAAGAAGAGCTTTCTATACCTAGTTTAAATACTTTGAATTGACCCACTAAAGTCAACAACAACATATAACAGTTTTTCTCTGATTCGAAGGTCATTTGGCTTTGAATTATTAGTGGATAAGGATGGTATTAATGGACTAATAATGGTGGCCGCAAAACCTTCAAAACTCTAAATTGTCAAATTTTTAAAAAAAAATTATTCTCGCATATATATATATATATATATATATATATATATATATATATATATAGGATCATATATATATATATATATATATATATAGGACCTGTTATGTTTTAAGACTCCGTCAGTTTTGATTTTTTTTTTGTTTTTTTTTATATATTTCTAGTATATGATCCTAACAGTCAATTTAAGGGGTGAAAAACATGATTCAAAAATATATAGGACCAGTTACGTTTTACGACTCCGTCAGTTTTTAAATTTTTTTTTTTTTTTTTAACTAAAGGAATTGAGGGGTGACACAAAGATGGCGGGAGTCCGGGGTCTCTCGGCGCTTCGGGGAACGACAGGGCGGACTGGCCCCCCCCTCCGGGAGGGTCCCTGACACCCTTTTCTTTGGTATTTCGGTGTCGCGGGGTTCCTCCGCCCTCCCCATCCCTCCCCATGGAAAACGTCCCCCCCTCTGTCCCCCGTCGGCTCGAGCCCCCTAATTTTTTTTTTTTTATTATTATTTTTTATTTTTTTTTTTTTACATTTTTGTAATAAGTTTTACACGCTGATTCCAAATATATAATTGGTTTTTCTGTAAGTCTCGTACTTTTCGAGATATTTCATTTATGAAAAAAAATATTTTTTTTTTTTTTTTTTTTTTTTTTTACATTTTTATAATAAGCCTTATACGCTGATTTCAAATATGCAATTGGTTTTCTTGTAGTAGTGTACTTTTCGAGATATTTCAATTTTAAAATTTTATTGATAAAATGTGATTTTTAAATAATTATTTCAAAAATATTTCGAACTTTTGTTGAATCGTTAGAATTACCACTAATTTTGAATGTTAATTATCATATCCTAGCAATATGTTAAAAAAAAAAAATCAAAACTGACCCGAGGTTCCAAAATTTCCTCGGGACCCTATGTGTGTGTGGAATGTGTGTGTGTGTGTGTGTGTGTGTTATATATATATATATATATATATATATATATAAAACTTGTGGTTTGTAGGGTAGCTTCATCAAGGATTTCACGAATATTTATCGCTCCCAGTTAAAACTTTTGACACAAATTTAACCAGTTAGGGAATATGTGTATATGTGCGTGCGTGCGTGCGTGTCCATTGATATGCTCGTTAAACCGTGAAGAAACAAATTAAAAAAGAGAAAATATTTTCATGTAAGGAAAAAAAATATTTAATGCATAAAACAAAATTGTTTACCATTAAATAGAAGTTTTCTTTCAAAGAGTTTTATTTGCATGGTTAACTTTAATATTTTTTATCATACATTTTAAAAATTAAAAATTTTATGATATTAACATATTATTGATATTAACATATTAATTCAATATTATTGATACATAAGATCGCAGAAGCAAGATATGTGAATATATTACATAGACAAGAAATTAAATCAACCTTACAACTACTACTACTACTACTACTACTACTACTACTACTACTACTACTACTACTACTACTACTATTAATAATAATAATAATAATTTAATGTTAAAACAAATCAAACACAAGAATTAAATAAATACCTTTAAAAAATTAATAAAATTTACTTTGTTAACAATCAATTTACATAAGGTGAGCGATGCAATAATTCGAATGCTAGAATAAAGAGAGTATACAGGGAATAGAAATGGTGGTGAGACGAAATGCCTTAGACTACGCCATCTCAAGAAGAGTTGTAAGGGTGAAACCCCCCTAGATATGTGATACACTCTGCCTACAAGGACGGAAGTACGGTCGAAGCCTCCCCCCCCATACAGGCTAGAATGAGGAGATTCTGAACTCACCTCAGAATACATAACCATAGATTACTTATTAATACAGTACGACAATCTTTTATAACTTGTTTAGGCATAGAAACAACTTAACTTTTCAAGAAACTATGCCAGAAAGAGTAACCCCAAGAGTACTAAGAATACGAAAGCTTTAGTTGTATTTAAAGATGTTATAACCACATGGTAGATTTTATCGAGTTAATAAATTCGAGGCAAAAAAAATTGTTTTTGTCCACAATTAGATGGTATACAAGATATAAAGGAGATTGGTTGTTCCAATGGCCTATTTCTAGCTAAATAGGTTGCTCTTCAAAACGATAGAAAAGTATATTGTAAGGTGGAGTCATCGGGATAAGAATGGATAAGTGTAGTACCTGCTAGTTCATTATCGAACAGTAGAAGAATAATGGGAGATAGAACATACCTTTGAGGAACACCATTGGATATAGAACAGAACTTTGAGAAACACCACTGTTAATATAGATTTGGAGAGTAACTTATAGTAGCCCACAGAAGCTGTTATAAAGATCTCCGCGGAAAGGAAATCAAACATAAGATCGATTAGATAAAAAGAAAAAATCATCACACACACACACACAGCTTGCAAAATTGTCCTTATTGGTGGCTGCAACGAAAACATAACCAATACACTAAAATTGTGTAACGGACCGCAAACCAGCAAAATGAATGCACTACTCACCGGTACCGAGCAACCCAAAGATACACTTTAACTTACATAATCCTGTTATTATTACTAATATGATGGAGACAGTAAAACCCCAACACGTTGAGCGGGTTCATAGCGTTCATTCTTTCTTTCACTAAATTTTCTGTATTTAAAATTCATAACTTTTCATATAATGACCATTCAGGGAAATGAAACGAGTCTCGGAAGAGTTTTTATTTCTTTTTCTTATTAATAAATAATTAATATTCAGTTCAAAACTGTCGTAGGTTATTATTTGACCAGTCAAGAGTGCTTCCAAAAGTGTATGTAAACGAAATTCTTTAGTTTTTATGGGTATGATTAAAAATAATGATGAACAGTGTTTACATAAGGTTTTAAAAACAAATTTGAAATTGTTTATTATTGTTTATTATTCCAGTCACTGTAATGTTATATTATTAAGAAAAGGTTTCTATATATATATATATATATATATATATATATATATATATATATATATATATATATATATATATATCTCTCTCTCTCTCTCTCTCCTCTCTCTCTCTCTCTCTATATATAAAAGTAAGCACAAGATTCCAATTCAATATATCAAAATACTCTCCAGCTCAATACTCCTCATATATATATATATGTTTTCATATATATATATATATATATATATATATAGCATATACTATATATATATATATATATATATATATATATATATATATATATATGTAACTCTTTCTATATATCTCAGCCTCTAGAAGAGCCACAATCCATATCTCAAAACTACAACAGCTACCGGGGAAAAGGAATGCATTGCTGGAATGCTGAATTTTTAATTTTAATTAAGGAAATGTAAAAAAAAAAAAATTGTTAATAATTATATTAATATGAGTTGAAAGCCTATTTAGAGACTTTTTATACGTTACTCGTTAAAATAAATAGACTTTCTACTAAATTTTTTTTTTTTTTTAACTAAAGAATACCCCAAGGGTATACCGCACCGATGGCGAAGTCGGGTCTCTCGGCCTTTCGGGGAACTACGGGTTGGACTATTTCCCCCCCCCCACTCCGGGGAGGGTCTCGGAACCGCTCTTTGGTATTTATTTGGGTGTCGCGGGGTTCCTCCGCCCTCCCTACGGGGTAGAAAACGTCCCCTGTGTTCCCCGTCGGCTCGAGCCCCCTACATTGCCGTGCAACACCTTTACAAATAATATATATATATACTATGTCCCCCGCTAGCTCGAGCTCCCCCAAAAAAAAATCCAATTTGTTTTATTTTTTTTTTTTTGTTTTTTTTTTTTTTACATTTTCCTAACAAAATTTCCTAACCAACATATATGTATATATATACGTGTCTACTGCAAAAAATTAAACCAATCTATAACTGTTGGTTCACTGGCATCTAAATAGGTTACTACCAGTAGAAACTGTTTCGTTATGTACAAGAAATACATAATTAAAGGGCATCAGTGTAGGAAATTCTAATATTTGAAAAAAAATTAATATTTAGGAGAAACAGTATACTTAGAACCACAATGTTTACTAGTACATTAAAATAAAACTTTCTCCTATTTGGTAATTTCACATTTTTTGTGACACTTTCTACAAACCTTTTATCAGTATCATACTAAAATGTTGCAGCAATGCTAACGGTATAATCATTCTCACATAATCACTCAAAATCAGCAATTCAAATTCATATTCACAAAATTAAAACCCAACATAACGCTTGAAAATTTAAAAAAATGGCGCTTGTTTACTATATAAACATTTTCATTTGAAAGGTTCCAATAATATAAACTCAATGAATAAAGCATCTTTATATATATATATATATATATATATATATATATATATATATATATATATATATATATATATATATATATATATATATATATATATATATATATATATATATATATATATATATATATATATATATATATATTTATATTTGTTTTGATATTTTTGTGTGTTATTGTGTGTGTGTGTGTTTCTATGAATAAATTTAAATTCTCAGTATCTTAGGTATAATCGATACACATATGAAATCGATTTTAAAACTTAAATATCGATGGGTCAGAAAAAAGAAACAGAGTATATATATAGAGTATATATATATATATATATATATATATATATATATATATATATATATATATATATATATATATATATATATATATATATATATATATATATATATATATATATATATATATATATATATATATATATATATATATATATATATATATATATATATATATAATTGCAGTTTGTGATCAGTTTAAAAATCATGAATTGCGGATGTTATGCGGATGCAGAGGTCACATACATCACTTACTCATATATATATATATATATATATATATATATATATATATATATAATCATATATATATATATATATATATATATATATATATATATATATATATATATATATATATATATATATATATATATAACCTATGTAAAGCAGGAAGAAAAAATAAAATAAAATAAATAAAATATTCCCATTCGAATTCACATCCCGCATCCGCATTATCCGCGGATATTAAAATTTGAGCATCCGATACATATATATATACTATATATATATATATATATATATATATATATATATATATATATATATATATATATATATATATATATATATATATATATATATATGAATATATAGATACTATAAATATATATATATATATATATATATATATATAAGAGATGGACCGAATACTCGCCTGTTTTTCAATATTCGCATTTATATTCTCATTGGCGAGTATTAAAATTAATTACTGGCATTCACATTATTCACATTCGCACTCGAACACATGCTAATGTGAATTTTATGAGAAGTTGATCAGAAGAATGAGTTGACTAATGCCGAATCGAGGTCGTGGCATTAGTTTGAGTCACGATCAAAGTCTTGACAATTTACGTGTGGCTTTAGTATATTGATAGTATACTTTGTCATCATAATTTATTCTCTGAAAGGAAGAACGACATCTGTGTTAAGTAACACTCTAAGTAGCAAACACAGTGAAGAATATAAGACTGCCATTGAGGAAGAGGTAGAAAAGAAAACGAGTAAAAGGGGGAAAGACCTCCAATACCAGCTTTAAGAATGAAACAGATAACTTTTAAAACTTGTATATAAAATAAAGACGTGGTATGCTAAAAATTAAATAAACACATAGGATGGTTAGTAAGTTGTAAAAATAATAGTAGTGGACGATCTTCCGTTTTCTGACTTTGAAAATCTTGATTTTGTACAGCTACGTCAGCTTTGTACAACTACGTCAAATTAAATGCTACAGAGATATTATTTGTGAGAAAATATATGACTGCTTTAAAACTATGTAAGTTTCAGAGTTAATCATCTTTTTCAAACTGTCATCCAAGTTAATTTTCTCTACCGACGAATGGTCATATACTCGATCAAGAGCTCCTTTATCATCTCTGACTAGCCATACTGTTGACAAGTACTTCAAACTCAGTTTCTTTCTGGGGTTAATAACACAAGCTACGTCAGTCATCAGCTGTACCTTATGATTAAAATTGGCTTGGCATTTCAAAGATCCCTCAGCGAAGTCCTCTCTGAATGTAGGTCAATTGCCGTACACTTTAATTATTCTGCCATTGCTCAAAAAAGAACTAAAGAAATTACAGGCCAAAATTAATGTTTCACAGCTTCTAGTAATACATAACGTACCAGGGGCCAGGCCTTTGAGTACTCAGCAATTATGGGATGAGAAAACCGGGTGCTTTAAAAACTACGCTTGAAACGTTCTTTTTTGGGAACGCGGATGGCTTAGTGGATAAAGCTCCCGGTCATTGTTACTCAGCGACGCAGAGTCCAATGTTCGAATCCCGCTGATGGAGAGTAAAATCTCCTTTGATTCATTCATTTAAAATGAATATGGTAAGGATGTAAGTGCTCAATGAATCTGACTACCTGTACGGCCTCTCTTTTGACAAAATAAATGTCTTAAGATCCCATGGAAAGTTCTATTCTAACCAACTGTATCACTGTACTTCAACCCATTACAGATATCACCAGGATAATCAGCAAACATTCTTCATCAATAGTGGATGTCATTCTTTTCTCAACCACTCTGAAGGGGGGTATTAGTAAGACCAGACAATGGGAGTCAAGGAATAAAGATGATGAAAACGACGATGTTCAGAGAAATTAACAAAAGAATCGATTTAAGAGAAAGCAATGACTTGCATTCCATAGATGAGTTTTTTGGA
>JABUQX010096437.1:0-28387 GCA_015478945.1 Trachelipus rathkii
AAAACAAAATCTTAACACTTCGAACTGAATATTAATATATGATGGACGCAGTGTGCTAATATTTATGCTATCTGTTAGCAGTAACCAAGATGATTATTTATCATACTCATAACGATGCTCCGCACTTAATCGAAGACAGGTGTAGACTAGGGACAACCTAGGGAAGAGAGCCCAAATGGGCCTTATTACGTGTGCCTGTGAATAGGGAAAGAGTTTCCAGATTGTCATGAATATAAATTGATGCTTCTTTGAATCTCTCAGTTTTTTTTCGTATTATAGAGCGTATGAGAGGATTCAGACACTTTCACTTAGAACAAGCAATTCTTTCTTTGCAGATGGGACTCAAGCTCCTTAACAGGGCTTGGAAAAGTATTTGGGGTGGGTACCCGCTTTTGCGAATCAGAGATTGAAAATTATATAAGTATATATATATATTAATATATCACATACATGGTCACTGATGGTTTTTATACCATATATTATCCCGGATGAAGGACAGTTATATAATATAATTATCTTTAACCTTTATATATCACTACCTTATTATAACTATGTTTTATTACTATTATATATTATACAATCTTTTAGAATAAGACCTGTAACTAGTGCGCTGTATTTAAGTGTCAATAATTTAATCTTGTCTTTTACATATTAGCAATGAACGTGTTCACGCGGAACACGTAGGTGTGATACCAGTGCGAATAATGGATGGACAACATCAGACCCCTCAAGGAGCAATTTAAGAGGTAATATCATTGGGGACAAAACAACCTGTTGAACAGGATTAGTCGACTCTTTTAAAGTGAAAGCATGGGAGGACTGGTTCGAATTGTTGCATATCGTGTATAACATGGACACCTGTTCTTATAAAGAGAAATCGAGTGATTATCGTCTCCAACAAGTTTCTTAGTAGCAACGGACCCTATAGAGAAATCACACATTATGGACTCCAGTGAAATGTGGTCTTCCTGCGACAAACATGCAAGGAATACCTCACTCGCCCACTCAGTTAGGGGCTCAAGATACATATATCAGCGCACTCTTGTCCATACATGCCAGATGACTCCCAAAGGCAAAGAGGATCTAACGATTACATCGTTTCTCCACACGGCACACCACCTGGCGGGTTACTATAGTAAAGCTTTCAAAATCTCTGAGGTGAAAGACGCCTGAGATAATGAAAGAATGTTATTTATAAAGCATTTTTTTAAACCTTCCTCTTAATTTAGTGGCATTTTCGTGTTCTTTGGACAAAGTCCTTCTTGAATCCCATTAACATTTAATCCTGATTCGACGACGCCAGTAACTTTTTATGTGTTACCCATATCTTAGATGCCCTAATTCTCAATAAACCATAAGACTAAAATCAACTAGATAGACCTGGCAGGGGTAGTTATGGGGAGCGGTCGCACCTAAGAACACACTCAATTACTTTGCTGCATAGCTGCATATATACTACGTTACTTGCCACATACCTGGTGATCTGGTAAAGGGTCGCACTTTGCAGAAAGAAAGAGATAAAAGATTTAGGTATTGGGAGTCTCGCTGCGTGAGTGTATTGAAGCAAGAAAGTTAGGGATGTGACTCAACGACATCAAGTAGTTTATGAAAAACTGTTGGTCTCCTAAAGGACAACCTACTAATAACTTGTAATGTTCTCAGATGAATTTTGAGTGCACCCTTGGACATGATAGGAGTTCTAAGCACACGGAAACAGTTACCCTCTCCTACACGCGCCACTCGGAATCACATCTGTTGTAAAGACTTAACAATGCCAATCGTCCCTTCGCAACTAAATAGTAAGTTCGCTGCACACCCCCACTCATATGAGGATGAGTTCTGGTTTTCTGCCACGAGGTTGCAACGCGGAGTCACGACCAACTCACAGCTAGTTTTCCTAGTCAACCCACCAAGCTTCAGACGAGAAGAAAGAATGGGCTGACGGTGCTTATGAATAGGTCACCTTACTAACCGTTAGCATTAATTTATCAATGTAATATTCAGTTTTTCTTCGATAAACCCTATATTTCACGTATAGTCAAATATTCACTTGATAACGAGCTTACTATAATTTGAACTAACTAATTCTTATCATTTCTAAGACCAACTATATCAATAATAGCGTATAAGATATAGTAGATATATATAGGAGTATATATACTATGGTAATAACCTAACCCCTTAGGGATATATATATCGTTCGAGCCTATTGAGGCAATAGGGGCTAGGGTTATGCCTTATTATTAATACTGTGATTTTCTTAATATATAGTGAGTAGATATCCTCACGTTTTATATTTAGGCTTGGAAGTATATGAATATAGTACTCATGATATCGTATAGTACCCCGGCGTTTAATTATGTATTGATATTTCTCTTACTATATATATATATATGTCATATATTATCATATATATTATATAAAGCACACTCACTGGCGGTGGTTATATACTAATATCTCATAGGAATAGATAATGCAGTTATAACTTATCTTTATACTATTTACCCTATATTCTCATTAGTTTCTATTATCCTTTACCTCTTCTATCATTAATTTGTGAGCAATTATTATTCACAATCTTATTATACCATTAATAATATATTATCTATATTATATTATTTATATATATTATATTATATATATATATTAATATTATCTATTAATAATATATTATACTTCAATATTATAATATTATATAATTATTTAATATATTATATCTAATATTTATATATATATTATATATATTATAATGATGTAGTGATTATATATGCGTTTCGTAAGCGCCTAACCTATATCATCACTATCCATGTACTCAAAACTCTATTACAATAATATAGTCACACATGAGGAAAAGGGATATACATATATTCTGGAAATGTATACTGGTTATATATATATACGCAATTTATATTAGGTATAGCGGAAATGTAAAAAAAAGAATATAAGACCACTATAAAGAGAGAGGAGGAGAATGGTGATATAATTTATTAAAATGGGGGAACTTTTATTCATTCTGCACACAATATCCTCACTAGACATCATAATTAAGCGCCTATCCGACAGAGATGAGAATGTCATCCTAGTCTATCTCTAGATTCCTAAGATTATAATCACTAAAGAGGTTAATATATTGTGATTATTATATATATTGAAGATTAATAAGTAATAAATAGGAAAGAAGACACAATATAATAATGAGGAATAGAATCTTATACTCTCGCACAATAAACCTTATATGGAATCGCATTAGAAGATGCAAAACTTATTATTATGAGAATCCTTTTATTGTGCGATGAATATAATCTTATATCTGTTTATAAGAACTCAGTAAGCTAGTATATCTCACTAGTTTGAACTAATATTACGGCGTTTCTCATTTTTTTACACTTTTTTCTTTACTAATACAATACCAGATACGTAGTAGCTCGGACAAAAGGGATTTTTGGTTGATATGTTCTTTAATGGCCCCGCAAGCAAGGGAGAAGTGGTAGGACGGGAGTAATGGTCTGTGTCGTCTCGTACGCGCGGGGGAACTTAGACGGTGGGTAGGGAAGATCATTTCCCCATCCAGCGGGGCCGGGTTCTGCACACATGTGTCACACCATAGCTAGCATCAGAGCCATCGATCCGCTCTTTGGCCTTGTATGGGTGTCCCGGGCTGTGGGGCGAGTGGATCTCTACCGTTGATACCTCGTCGTCGCAACTCCTATAAACAAATAAGTGTATGGAAAAACATCCTCCTCTCCCCGCAGCTGTTTCCCACAGGTCTCGGAGCCCTACTAACATTAGTGACTCACGTGTTAATATCCTATTACATAGATTCTAATAATATTATATAGATATGTAAAAGTTATATTAACCAAAGTTTGTCACTCATTATTTATATTTTATTTATTTATTATATATTTTTTATTTATTTTTACATTTTCCTACTAAATATTTTATAAAGGAGATTCAATATTGATATTCTTTCGCTTGAGCTTTTTTTATTTATTTTTTGATAGTATAATTGAATTTTTTATTTCACTATATATTTTTTTTATTTTTTTTTTATTTTTTTTACATTTTCCGAGTCACTCATAAATATATTTAGTCCATAAGGATTCGCCAATGTTTCCTTTTTCTGTAATACTATATTTTAAGATTTTTGAGGTATGGTTCGATATGATTAATATTTGATACGCTATCTATATAAAACAATTATATTCAACCTATAATTAAATATATATATATATATAATATATTATATTATATATATATATATTATATTATATATTATATATATATATATATATATATATTAATATATATATAATTATATTATTATATATACTATTAAATATTTTATATATATATATATATATATAATATAATCATATATATATATATATATAATTATATACTATATAATAATTAATTTATATATATAATATAATATAACTATATATATTAATAATAATAAATATTAATATATAAATATCTATAATAAATATATATATATATGCTTACATACAGAAGCGGCGCACTGAACACAGATGAATAATCAATATGACTAAACACAGGTGGCTTACCCCAATCACTAACTATTATCACCTTCACCAACCCACCCGCTATTTGGAGGTCAATCAATTTTATCTATCCATACACCGATACATATATTACAGGAGTTAACCTTCATTATAGAAAACGATTAGGACAGGCGACTTTATTAGGGGGGATATATATACATATAATATTTATTCTATCTAAATCTAGATCTTGGTAGTAGAGGCCTTGTATTTTTATCTATTTTAACCTATATATATACTTTCTAACAATAGATAGGATAATATCTTTTGAGTTACTGTATATAGCATTTTTTTAGGACAAAAGAACGTTATTTGATATTAATATATTTCTCATTTTTTAAGGCTAAAGTACCATGATATATCACTTGTAGTGATTTTTTGAGAGATAGCTAGATGTTAAGTATTATTTTTAATTTTTTTATTATTTATTTATTTTTTATTTTTTTTTTTTTTAAAGAGTTATTACTCTCTTTACTAATACTAAGTTATTGTATCTTTAAAGCCTATTTGAGAGTAAATAAATATTAATTTAGTCCTCACAACTTATAATTATTTTCATATTAGGGGGTACGCGACCTTTTATTGCATCACGTATTAATAAAATATATATAATATATTATACAGTCTAACGGTCACGTATAGATAGAATATATACATTATTAGCGATACTTATATTCTGATATAATGAGGCCCTTTTAGAATATTAAATAATAAAATATTTACATTATAGTATTACCTATTTCATATGACAGTTTATCTATAGGAGCATTAATACGTATAAATACCAGTTCAATTAATTATTTTAAACAACAAATATTAGTCATCGTATTTATCTCCCTTTAAATAATAAAATTAATATTAGATATAATATTCAAATATATATATATGATACTTTATTAGATATATATAAATTATTTTATAAATAAAAGCAATTTAAATATGTTTTTATTTTGGCGGGATTGAATATTTATGAGACGGTGAAAAGTGTATTGCTCGTGAGTAATACAAAAAGTTATTCTAACACCAACTTCGAGTATCAACTACATATTAAGGTAAAATTACTAAATTGCGTAGCACAAATTAGGTTTGTATTACCGTGAAAAAAATTAATATACAACTGGAACGTAGCATTTTTGTTAATTATATTTCCTTGGTCCAGCTTTACTTAATCTAATGTATTTATTGATAGTGTTAACAACTATAATCTGAGCATATCGGAAACTAAGTTTATCATTTATTACTTAGATTCTTATTGGTGACTTGATTTACATTTTGTTATAATAATTTATTATGATTAAATTATATTTATCTCATTTATTACATTAAACTTTATTATATTAGTGTATTATTATTACTATTATTATTATGTGTGTATTATTATTATTATATTATTATTATGTATATAATATATATAAATTACTTATTTATTATATTAATTATTATTATTATTAATTATTATTTATTATTATTATTATTATTATTTATTGATTATATTATTATTATTATTTATTAATTATATTATTATACGTATCTCTTTATTTTATATGTGAGTACATCAGCGAGGATTATCGCATTATGATCTGCATTATTCACTCTCATATACTCTAATCATGCTACTCTATCAGTACTTTTTATATTAAATCCTCTCTACTCTCATCTATTCTCACATATTCAATATTGATCATCAACTACCATTATTATATATATCATTTAGAAAATGTCCTCATGTATCTATATTCATTACTATAAGTTGCAGTGCAATTAATAGTTACTAATTATATAATTATATATTAATTATTATTATTATTATATTATTATTATATATTATTTAATTATTTATTATTTCATTTATATTATTTATAATCATAATATATATCATATTTATCCATATTCTTATCTTAATTTATTATATTATTACTTATTTTATTATTATTAATAATGTATTTAAATTTAATTATTATGTTATATTATGTTTATTTTTTATAATATATATCTTACTATGACATTGATTATTACATTAAATTTTATATTTATTATTATTCTTCAATATAATTAAGATATTTATATTCTATAATTAATATTCATTATTATTATTATTATTATTATTCCTATGATGATATTCTTTATTATTATCCAAAAAGCAAATATTACATTATATTTATTTAATTATTTACATTTATTAATCTCTTTTCATTCATATAAACTTCTTTAATCATTATTTAAATATTGTAAAACTTCTCTTATCTTTAACTTGACGTATTATTGAATTAATTCTATTTAATTTAATTATTTAATATATTATATATATATATATATTTGTATATTTAGTATATTATATTATATATATTATATTAATTTATTATTTATTATCTTATTATTATAATAATTAATTATATGATTTTTTAATGCAAATAACCATTAATTAAAATCTAATTTATTTCATAGTTTCAGGGATTTGAGTATAACTTTTATTGGATTTTATGTTTATTATACTGTTATTTATTATTATTAATAAAGTTAAGAATATGTAAGTTAATTAACTATATTATACCTTCTTTCTGTTCCTTTTTATCTCATTAATAATAATTAATATATTGAATTGAGATTTATTATTAATTCTATACTCAAAATATCTTAAATTGTTCTGAAATAATAAAGATGAGCTTAGTTATTAATTAATAAGAATTAATAATTTATATACATTATACATGGTATATATAATATCTAATATTTAAAATATATTTATTATATCATTACTCATGTATTTATATAAATTATTATAATATATTTAACGTTATTACTTTATATATATTTATTTATTAATTATTATTATTATGATATATAATATATTATAATTATTATTATTATTAATTAAATTTATTAATTTATTAAACTTTGTAGTTATGTGATTCTGAAGTTTCCATTATGCATATACTCTATTTGAGTTTAAATGTAGCATGTATTTTATTTATTATTATATATGTATTTTATTATTGTGATTATTATTATAGAGTTTATTATTATTATTTCACTTTTATCCAAATCGTATTATATGATCTCGTGTTATTTCTTATTATTATTGAGTTAATTGATTTTACATTTTATATTCTCACTCAAGGATATGTAAATAATATATTATTAATAATGTAACCTTAATTCTTATTGTTTTCTAGTTTATATTTTTTATTTGGAGTTGTGTATTGTTTTATATTATCTTATACTTATAATTCTCATATTTACTGCACTTGAACTCTCTAAGCCCAATTTAAGAGGTCTTATTATTATAGTAGTGTAATTATTATTTATTTTAGCTATTGAGTGTATATTATTGTATTTACTCTTATTTAAATATTTAATTTATTAATTAAAAATTATTATTTTATCATTATTATTTATTCATTATTGTTATTTACCTTGTATATTATTCTAACTATTCGTTCATTATTATATTTAATTATTTAATTCTCAATCATTATTATTACTATACTTATTATCATTATATTTACTATCATAATATATATATTTTTACTAATTTATTTATACTATATTTTCTATATTTATTTTATATTAATGTTACTTTTTACGTATTTAACTATATTTATATATTTAATTGGGCTCTAAATATGGATTTACGTAAAACACGTGTTCTTCCCCAAAATACAAACACGAAACATGTTTGAACCTGAATCAATTCGAGTGACGTCAACATCTACGTAAAGCCGACTTTTATTCATTAACAGTAGATCTCAAATTTATTCTAATAATTTTATGTATTTTTTATATATTATTATTTATCTCTCCTAGTATAGTGCAGTGAGACTAACAATGTAATTAATATATTTCGTAATAGTATAAGTGAGAAAGTTATAGAGTTCGATTATGCACTCTTTTAGATCATATAGAAGTTTTATTTTATATACTCCGAATATTTACATGTGAAGATTTCATTATTATTACATCTTCATCTCAATATTAATATCTCATATAATTCCGATTACAATTATTGATCATTTTAACATTTTATTTCTGTCAAGCTCTTGATTCATCAATGATAGCTGCAGTTTTGCATTTTTGATTAATATATTTTCAATGAATCGAATATGAATTATTCTGATTGTAATGGTTGAAATGTTAAAATATTGTCCATTTTGGATATATGGGATATAAGTTGAGATCTTTATCATTCCTTATCAGTTAATTTATTCTTATTATTATTAGTGTAACCACATTTAGTTATATATTCATGTCACTCCTATTTCTTTAGTTGAGAATTTACTTACTATAAGGAGTTTATTTCATGCTCGACTAATTCTAGTTTACCAACTTGGTCTAATATCTATAAATTGTGTAAATAAATATTATAATATTATTATGAGTTAACTATTTGATATACTTAAAGCTTAACCTCGAAAATACTTAGCCTAAAATAATTATATCTCAATATTAATCTATGTCAATATTCTATATGATTTCTTAATCTACTTGGAGGTTGTGAATCGTGACTTCTTGATCATGAATGAGAGATTTAATGATATATACCTCACTTCATAAGTGTAGTTCAATATTAATTTAGTCAAGAGCTTATACAGGCACACGTTCGTATTTCCTTCTTAGTATTTCGACTAGTTATCTCAATTATTAGATAGGTTGCTACTCCAATATAATACCTTTGAGTTAATTATATTAATATTAAATCAATATTAATATTAATATTAATATTAAATATTAATATTCATATTTCAATATAACTATTCTCAATTTTAGTCCTTAACTTTCATATATTAATATCTAGACTCTATTTGAACTATTTTTCTTGGGAATTTATTAACTTGGTGTTATATGATCTAACTGCTTGTATCTTGAGTCTCCTTTACTTATTTTTATCGGTTCATGGTAATTTTATGATTCCACTTGTCTGCGAATGTCTTAGTAGTCATTCACGTCTGTTTTGTATCCGTTACTTTACATAATATGTCAATTCATAGGTAGTGTGCTACAATCTGCTATTGTATATTATTTAATCAGTTAAGTGGAACACGTAACTTTTACTTTAAAATACTAAATGCACGAAGATATAAAGCCTGACCCACAATAGGTTTTCGACGACAGGTACGAGTGAGAATGACTGAAAGTAGAGCGCGCGTGAGAGCGAATATATGCATAGTAACCACTACCCCCAGGCCCTGAAGACCGTCAGTCAAATAAGTACGCCAAAAAATCATACAAATACTACACAATACCCTCTAAAATATTCACAACTCAGCTCCCACGAATGATGTATCATTAATGTCGGCATACTCAGGAGTCATTATCTGGATTATTTATTTATATATCATCCATTATTATGTATTTAATTTTATTATTTATTATTTATTTATTTATTATTATTAGTTACTATTATTTATTATTTCTATTATTACTTTTATTATTATTATTATTATTATTAATTTTCCTATTTATTTATGAGTGGGGTAAGGGATACATTATACACTCTATCAACAATTTATCATCATCAGAATATAGTAAATATTAATATTAATATTTATATTAATTTTTATATATATTAATATTTATATTAATATTAATATTTATATTATTAAATTATTCAATTAATTGATTCAGGTATATTATAGTTTATATTCATTCAAACTCTATTTTAAGTGATTTCTAGGCATCACTGTAATACTCTCAATATCTTAATACTCTATCGTTATTGGAATCATAATAAATTAATGGATCCTTTTTAACAATGCTAACTTAATTATCGATACCCCATTTTTTTGTCTGCACACACTATGTCAATATTCTAGATCCTATTAATATATATAATTGATAAGTAATAGTAAAAGTAAATATAATAGTGAAATACCCCTTATCACCAATACACTAAGTACTGTAATCTACCTAAATATATAATATAAATATAAATATAAATATAAATATAATATAAATATAAATATAAATATATATAAATATTAATATTAATATTACATATTAATATTAATATTAATAATAATATCTACTAGTTAATATTTATAATGATGCGGATATTTTATTATTATTAATATTAATATATCTGATATTGGATTAATTATCATTAGTAAGATGTAAATATTTACATTTATTATATGTATATACTATTAATATTAATAATAATATTAAAATTACTATTATTATTAATATAATATTAATAATTTATATTTTATTTATATTTATATTTATATTATATTTAATATTTATATTATATTTATATTTTATATTTATATTTATGTTTTTATATTTAATATTATGTAATAATATTAATATAATAAAAACTAATAATAATAATCTAATCAAATAATAATAATAATAATAATAATAATTAATATTAATACTAATGATAAAATATATAATAAACAATATTAAAAAATAAAATGAAATAATTTAAATTAAAATAAATTTATTAAAAATAAATAAAATATTTAAATAATAAAAATTAATAAATTAATTATTAATTAAAATAATAATAATAATAATAATAATAATAATAAAATTAAAAATTAAAATTAAAATTAAAAGTAAAATTAAAATAAAATTAAATAAAATGTTCTTATTGATATTGTTTCAATATATATTAATATTAATGTTAATGGTCTGTAATCTTAAAAATGTAAAAATGTTAATGTTAAATGTTAATTTTAATGTTATGTTAGTCTTTAACGTTAACTGTTAATGTTAATTATTATTATTATTATTATTATTATTATTATTTATTATTAATTATTTGAATATTTTTATTATTTTATTATTCATTGTTATTATATTATTATTATTGATATTATTATATTATATTATTATATTATTATTTATTATTAATTATTATTATTATTATATATTATTATTGTTATTGTTATTGTTATTTGAGCTGATTTTATTGTCATTAATTATTTTATATTGTTATTGTTAGTTGTTATTTGTTATTGTTTATTGTTATTGTTATTGTTCTTGTTATTGTTTTATTTTTGTTTTGTTGTTGTTTATTGTTTATTGTTATTGTTATTGTTATTGTTATTCTTTATTTTTTTGTATTTGTTCACTGGGTATATTGTATTTATATATCTACATAGATGAAAATACTGATACATGTTGCAGATATCTCCATATACTATATGATATATATAATTATAAAAGTATCTATATTTTATTTGTAGGTATATATTTCTCAATATATATATATATATATATATATATATATATATTATAATATATATATATATATATATATATAATATTTATATATTTATAATATATATTATATATTATATATATATATATATTATATATATATATATATATATATATATATATATATTATAATATATATATACTATATATACTTATATATATATAATACATATATATATATATATATACTATAATATATATATATATAATATATTATAATATATACTATATATATATATATATAATATATATTATATATAATATATAAATATAATATATAATTTATAACTGGGTCACGAAAAATAATTGATTTTCAAAGTGTGCGGTAGACGAAATAGGTTTGAGAGTCTATGCTCTAAGTTTTAGAGCGAGAATTGTCAAATATTGTGTAATATGTTGTGTCTTTGACAGAATAAAAGATTTTGAATTTTATTATTATTATTATTATTATTATTATTATTATTATTATTATTATTATTATTATTATTATTATTATTATTATTATTATTATTATTATTACCTATATTATTATTATAATTATTATTATTATTATTATATTATTATTATTATTATTATTATTATTATTATTATTATTATTAAGAATAATGCTGGTCTTTTTGACCTATTGGCAGATCCAGTTGTTTTTATTTAAGTTGGAAATTGTTTCCATTGCTAAATTTTTATTATATGCTCACACCTCAAGGTCATCGCCCTTTTGGAAAAAGAGAACTTTTAATGATATTTCTTCCTAGGATTCGTATGAGGCACCGAAGCTTCATCTTCAGACCCGTGAGTTAGTTATGAGCGGTCTGAAGAAGAAGGACTCTCAACGTGATGACAATAATTTAAACGTAATAAAGACACGTCTTCTGATATTTCTCTAATTTTTGGAGCGTGCCTGTAACAAATGTGTCTTGAACTATGAATATCAAGATTTTTTAGGCTATTATGTAACTCTTATCGTTAATAGTAAACACAAGAACATAGAGGTAGAGTGTTTGGCTTGCTTGTTTAAAGGACTGTTTCGATCCTTCATGATAATCATTTGATGAAACTATTAGAAAGTTACCCTCCTTCATTAAGGCAATACAAGTGAGGTGCAAGTTTTCAAAAGAAATGTGATAATTATCGCCCTAATTTCGGTATTATTAAAATTTAATAACGTTTATAGAGTGCAACAAATGAATGTGTTGAAGTATTTGGTTCTCTATTCAGTTTCTAATTTCTTTCATATAACATGTAATTATAATGGAATATTCGATGAGAATGAGATTTAACTGGATTTGAGTATGCCATAATTACAGTATTAAATATTCACTTCATTTGAGACTTTTTCCGACCTGAATCAACAAATATAATTATTGGCTTTTTGTTTAATGATATATTGTTTTGGAATAAATTACCTGAATGTGTCAGACGATCTCAGAATTTTAATAATTTTAGAAGGGGATTTTTAAGTTTTATTAAAAACTAAACTTAAATTGATATTTAAAATATTTTTTTTTCTCATAGAGTAAAATGTATCGTTTATTTTATGAGCAGCAATTCTTATTTGTATTCCATTAACTCTTCTTTTTTATTTGTTAATAAAATTCAAATTCAAATTCTATGATCATTATATAATTATAATTATAATTATAATTATAATTATAATTATAATTATAATTATAAATATAATTATAATTGTAATTGTAATTATATAATTGTCAATTGTTATTATTACTATGTAATTACTATTATTATTACAATAATTATAATAAATTTCTTACTTCTATTATAACTGCTTTTTTTCTTTTAATTATTATTATTAATATTATTACTATTATTATTATTATTATTATCATTATTATTATTATTCATTATTATATTATTATTTATTATTATTATTATTATTATTCTATTATTATTATTTTATCCATTAATATTATTATTATTATTATTATTATTATTATTATTATTATTATTATTATTATTATTATTATTATTATTATTATTATTATTATTATTATTATTATTATTATTATTATTATTATTATTATTGTTGTTGTTGCTGTTGTTATTGTTATTTTAATTTTTAATATTATTATTATTTTTATTATTATTATTATTATTATTATTATTATTATTATTATTATTATTATTATTATTATTATTATTATTAATTATTATTAATTATTATTATTTTATTATGTCTTGACCCTCTGTTTTTTATATTTAAATTAATGATATTGTAAAGGCGGTTTGTCGATGTTTTTGATCGTTTCTGATGGTTGTTTGCTCTACTGACCCTGACTTTGTAGTTGCAGTTATCAATGTAGTAGTAGTAGTAGTAGTATCTTTTAAAACTTGGAGTAATGCTAACAAACTTATTATTAACCCAACAAATTCTAAATGCATGCTTATTACACCAAAATCACACTTACTTTTTGATCTTAAAATGTCAGGAATGGCTATGGAAAAGGTCAAACATTTTAGTCATGTTGGTCTGATCCTGCATGACAATTTTCGTTTTTATTGATATACCTCCTTTGTTGCCTCAAAATTGGTCGATGTCAAAGGTGTGGCTTATTCATTACATGGTGTTCTACCTTTAAAAATTTTACGACTGTTTGTTTTCCATTTGCCTTTCCTCATATTAATTTGCATATTCCTGCTTGAGGAACAAAAACACTTGGTCTTAAAATGCTTCAAGTCGCGTTCAATAATCTGATTAGAAGAAGTCTTTGCTAATCGATCAGTAGAATTGTATTAGATGTTCTTGCTAAGGATGAAGTTTTGAATATAAAACAGTTGTATGGGATGAAGTATTGGGAAATTTACGCTTGATATCCAAAATGACAAGTTTATTATTTAATTCACATAGCTTTAAATGGTCACTTGACTATTTTGAATGGCAACGTTGTTGAAGGCCTCTCTCTCTCTCTCTCTCTCTCTCTCTCTCTCTCTCTCTCTCTCTCTCTCTCTCTCTCTCTCTCTCTCTCTCTCTCTCTCTCTCTCTCTCTCTCTCTCTCTGCTCTCTCTCTCTTCTCTCTCTCTCTCTCTCTCTCTCTCTCTCTCTCTCTCTCTCGCACAGGTGACTCAAGTTATTTTGACACTCTTTAATGTTTATCTTTAATGGTTTCTACAAGTTAGAGCCTTTCTGAGAAATTTAACAAGGTAAACATTTGCGCGCACATGAAATTATTCAACGCGAAAACAGTGTGAAAGCTTGTGGAAACTCTAACAGTGAGCATTTCAGAAAGCGGGAGGCAGAGAGAGGTAAAACCGAATTTCCGGGCCTTTCTTTGTAACCTTCTTTCTTCGTTCATTGTCTTAGTGATTCTTAATTAATTTGAGAAAAAAATGACTTAAAAATGACTTATCTTCGTTAAGGAGAAAATTCACATATTAATCGTCTTCAGTTTCAAAATGCAAAGTTGAAAGTGACCGTTATTTTCTTTCAATTATTAATTGAAATTATTTTTAATTTTCATCCTAAGTTTTAATTTTCGAACGATCCATCAGGAGCAGCGAGAGCAGCAGCAGCAGCAGCAGCAGGTGTAGCGAAAGCGAATCCGAAGCAGCAGCAGAGCGTTGAGCAGCAAAGAAAGAGTATATATATATATATATAATATATATATATAAGAGTATGTTACAGGCAAGTATGGATATATATATATATATATATATATATATATATATATATATATATATAGTATGTGAGAAAGAGTATATATACATATATATTAAGCATATAAACATATACTACATTAGCAGCATATAGCAGAGACACAAAGTTGAGAAACTACCACTTTGTTACTTGTTAAATTTTTACTCTTAAGGCGTGATATATTACTATTATATATATATATGTATATATATATATATATATATATATATGTATATGTATATTTATATATATATTATTATATTATATATATATATATATATATACATATTGGTGCATACAAAGATATATAGCAGCATGCTGCTACATATTGTTATATATTATTGTTATTAGTTATTATATATATATATATATATATACATATACAATATTATATATAGCATATAGTAAAGAGCAGCAGTAGCAGCATATATATATATGGTTATATATATATGCATATTATATATATATATATATATATATATATATTAAGTATATATATTATTTATTATATATAATAAGGTATATACATACATATGTTGGTTGGCTAAGGCTATATAATAAGGCTATATATATATATACATATGTTGTTATTATTGGGAGATATGATATATATGAAAGAGTGTATATATATATATATATATTGTTATATATATATATATATATATATATATATATATATATATATATAATATAAGAGTTATATAGAGAGTTAGCAGTATATATATATATATATATATATATATATATATATATATATATAAACTTTAACTTCATTTACTTATATATATATATATATAGTATTTATATACAGTTAAAATATAAGTATGGGTATATTAGTATGGGTATGTTAATATAAAGTATAATTTTACAAAAACTTGTATGACAATCAAAACAATAATATATAAAAAATATATTAATAAAATATAATAATAATAAAAAAGTGAAATTAAAAATTGATTGCCATGATATGTTTGCCACCGTTAACCCAGTATGATTATATATAGTAAAAGTAATTATGGATATTCATATCAAATTTCACAAGTAAGTTTCTGTATCTCAGTTATATATGTATATATAAAAGAGGCAAATAGAAGGTATTATATTAAGATATGTTATTATAGATAGAGAGCAGAATATATATATATATATATATATTATAGATATTATATATATATATATGTTGTTATATATATAAATACGCATGTTATGATATATATATATATATATATATATATATATATATATACGTGGTAAATAAATCTATGTATATAGGGAGGAATCAGTTGTGTATTTATATATATATATATAATATGGTTATTATTATATATATATATATATATATATATATATATATATATATATATATATATATGTATACATATATATATATAAGTTATATATATATATATATATATATATATATATATATATATATATATATATATATATATATATATATATAATATTATGGTTACAAAGACCATTGTGCTTAGACAGAGATGTTACTATAAATACTCTCATGCCCAAACATTTCGTCATGCCTAGGCTATACTTTATAAATTATACAGTATAGCCTGTATAACCTATAGGCAAGCATATATTATATATATATATATGTAAATATATATAAGGTTATATATATACAAGGACAGATCTACACATCTCTCTCCACACAGCTTCCTCTACTTTTATATATATATATATATATATATATATATATATAAGGTTATGCGTGGTATATATATATATATATATATATATATTATATATATATATATATATTAGTTATATATTTATTGCTGTTATAGTTATATATATATATATCTTTCTAAATTATATAGAAATATGATTGTTATCGGGATATATGTGTATAGACGTAAATATATATATATATATATTATATAGATGTAAAAATTAATAAATAAATATATAGTATATTATATCGGTATATATATATATATATATAAATATCTTATATATATATATATCATTGATTAGTAAGATTCAAAAGTTGATGTTTCACAATTCAACTTCGAAACTTGATATTGAGGAAGATCGATGGAATCTCGATCTATGAAGCTCAAATGTGTGAATTAGGCCCTATATTTAATTAAGCACACTTTGATTTATATTTGTGGCTTTTATCATGGGTTTTAAAATTAGGCTACACCTATACCTTTTGGCTAGTGAGCTAAGTTACACCTAAATCTAGATAAGATCTACCTGCAGGATTTACGCCTGAAAACTAAATTTTAAGTTCTAAGTGCATGGAATGTACACTTACTTATAGGTCAGTAAATGGTTATAACTTTTATGTTAATATAATAAACTTTCATAACAGAGGAATAAATTAAGCTAGAATTCTAGTTTTGTTTAATTTTGATTAAGGACTTCTTAACCTAATTCTGCACATAACAGAAGTCATGTATTTCGATGGTCCAAACAACATGTTATTTTAACAGATTTTTGGAAGCGACTTTTCTCAACAGGAAAAAAAAAGTTAAGATTGATTGTTGCTTTAGTTAACAACTTTATGAAAGCGACTGAAATTTCTCACCTGACAACCTCCTATTTTCTACTCATGTCTAATTACATCACCACCAACCAACAGACCATGTCCAGCAAAGCTGTTTATATTATATATATATACTATATTTATTTATATGTATATATAATTTATATATATATATATATATAATTAGTATAGTATTATAAAAACTATAATATAGAGCTATATCATCATTTATATATAATAATATATATATTATAATATTACTAATATATATTTATATCATATATTTTATATACGTTATATTATGTATGTATGTTATGTTTGTATGTAATTATATATATATAGCGAGTTACGTAATATATATAGTCGTATATAATATATATATATATATTATATAGATATATATTACCTATTATAAATATATATATAATAGTATATTAATATATATATATATATTATATATATTTTCCTTTCGTATATAATAATGATATTGTATAAACTGGAAATTACTGTAAAGTAAAACGGAATTGCATTAGAGTTCAACAGGAAGAGTAACATTACTATTACTATATATATAATATATATATGTCATATATTATTAATATATATATATATTATTTAATATTATATATATATATATATATATATATATATATATTAGTATATTATATATATTACATATATATCTTATAATATTATATACTATATATATGAATATATGTAATAGATATTATTATTATATATAGTATTATATATATTATATATATTATATATAGGTATATATTTAGTGTGGGTGTTTAAATCATATTGGTTTAAACCCTTGGTTTAAACCATGGTTCTAAAATACGAAAAACAATGGTTTTAAACCATAAAAAAACAAGCATAAAATATTGGGTAGCGAGTGTGTATATATATTAATGTGTGTGAGAGTATTAATGATAATCTTTTCTCTATTTTCCATCGAGTTTAATTTACCAATAAAAATTTTTTTTGATTTTTATTGGTGAATGATTCTGGTTTTTTGCTCTTAACGCGACAGTATAGTATTTGCCTGTAAGAATAGCTTTACCTCTTCGATCGATATAGTCACTCTACGGCGCGTACGGTATAGCATGCCTTAATGTTGCTACTGATATAGGTAATGTGCTCGAAATATTTCTCGCATAACGCTTCACAGGGATCACAGATGAGTCTGGTAAATCTCGAGCCTGAGCTACCTTCGACATGACTTGCTTCTATCACTGTCGTAGGCAAAAGGGTTTCGCTGGGTAGAGAAAGTAGAGCAGGAGTTTTTCGACTGTCCGCGAGATTTCCAGTGACCTGGAGAAGGATTTGATGTAAGTTAGCATTCTCTACTGAAGTATTATGTATGTTAAGCAAGCTCTGTACCCCATCGATGAGTTTTAGGTTGACATTGGACCATTTGTTCTGGAGTAAAGTGCATAAACTTTGTATTGTGTCATCGATCCAGTAGTGATACACGAGAGCCGGAAGGATTTCGTGACCTCCTCAAATTTGCTTCATCTCAGCTCGAAGCAGGCAGCACGCAGACCTTAGTGTCTGCTGCTGCCGTTTTGTGTTTCTCTGCAAGAAATTTTTTGTCTTTTTTTTCTTTTCTAAGTCAAATGGTGATCATGCTCGGGAAATAGACTAGTCTGATTTTTCGATCAGACTGAGTGAGTGATAAGCTTCTCCTGGCTGCCGCGCGTACAGCGCCCAGCCAGCGCTCACCGGGCGAGGGTATATCTACATTGTATTTTTTTGACAGGGTTCAGCGGTAAATCAAGAGGCAGGCACTGTGAGTTGCTTAGCATGGGGTGGATGACTCATTGATGCTCAGTGCAGGTGAACCTCAGTGTATATGCCTAAAGCTCGGCAGTCAGAGTTATTAGATCCTCCTGAGAGCATGGCTTAGACAATATTTATCGAGAAAAAAGAAGTTGGATATTATCAGCTTTCCCGGAGCGAGCGACTGGCCGATCTCCGACCGCTTATAGCATTGCACTATCTCAATTATCCCAGGACTTTACTTGAGACTTCATGTGATCTTGTGCTTGAGAAGCTAACATCTGTAAACTCTAGGAGGAAGGCAGGTTGTTCAGTGCCCCTCTCAGTGAGCTTATTCGAGCGTAAGGGGACGTTGATTCTGATGGGCATCCCTCGCAACGGACGCTTTGACGAGACTGGTTCCACCTACTCACCACGATATAGGATGGACGAAAGGTGTTTCGCATGGAATGGTAAAGGAGAGGCAATGTTTTCTAGTTCTTTGTCGTGAACGACGGCAATATTGCATTCTCTTATGCACAAACAATGGAATGTCAGGTTCACGGACGGGTTTCGGGGCCGCGCTTCGCAAGGGCGATCATATCGCCGCCTCCCACGCGTAAGAGGTTTGCCCCTATGGTCCGGGTTTGGATTCGAAATATCGAAATTAATATACGTGCTTAGTGCCGAGCAGAGACTCAGTTGATTGCGGTGGAGAACGCTCATTTAGATCTCGCGCTGCTGACTTTGTGAACAGAGAAAATTTCTTATTTCGTATTCTTAACATTGGAATAATCTCGGGTCTCCTGTTGATGTTCCTCGCCGAGGAACGCTCACGTGTCATTTTGACTTACTTCATTTTGTCTCCCAAATATGTCGGCAAGAGAAATTAGGGTGCCTGTTCCTGTATTATCAAGTCTATTTCCGTCTGGGGATTTAACGAGAGGGTGGACGAGAGTCACGAATCTCGACCGGAACTTTGACAGAGACCTGCCATTCTCATGTCTTAGGCGAAGGGTTTCGCAGGGTGGAAAGGTTGGAGAGGGGTTTTGCGCTGCGCGAGATTAGCGTGAAAACTGGATTCGGGAGCACCTTTCTCGCGGTACACGAAGCGCTCGACAAGGAATTAGTTTTTTTGGTGCGTTAAATCATATATTATGGCCTTCCCACTCGGGAATAATATGCGATTTGGCTCTTCCTTCTCTCTGTCGTGGTGTTTGTTCGGTGATTCTGCAATTGAAAATCTACTTTCGTCTCTTAAGTCCCTCAGTGCGGCGCTGTTTGATTCTGGAGACGCATTGCTTCGGGTGTCACTTGGTCTCGAATAATTCTATTTCTGAATTCTCCTAAACTCGTCATCTATTCGTCGCGATGCTTGTTCGAGAATAAGGCTCCTCTTTTCGACCCTGCAGTTATCCTCGGCGGGAAGAGAGGAGTTCTGCTTACGCCGAGTATATTCGTGATAAAATGCTGGATTCGGTGAAAGCAATTTTGCTCTAGGCTCGCAACTCGAACTTCAAGGTGCGTATCATATATGGCCGCCCGGCAAGAGGTTTGCTCACCCTCGGTGATCCGGGTTTTAGTGTGGATCGAATTGAATTTTCGCTTAAGGTCACGCGAGCCGGGTGATTCCCTCGGGGAACAACACATAGTTACTCAGGGTGACGTTGAGCTCAGGAAATTCTTTTAATTTCGCAATCCAAACTTCGGGAATAATCTCGCGCGAGTTGCTTCGAGATTAAGCTCTCTTTTGACTCTATAAGTTCCCGGCGGGATGCCTGTTGCTCTGCTAAAGGCATTCTCGCTATTTAACGTGCAGGACGATGTAGTCATAGAATCTCTCGAACCGGAAGCTTTGTCAAGAGATACCTGCTCCTCTCACTGTCTTAGTATATAGCGAAAGGGTTTCGCAGTGGGAGGAAAGGAGAAGGAGTTTTTCGTGACTGCGCGAGATAGCTATGCCGTTGAAACTCCTGGATTCGGGATAAGGCAATTTTCTCTAGGCCGTCTCGCTCGACAAAGGGCTAGATCATATGGCCTCCAGTGGTAAGAGATATCCCTCCTCTCGTCCAAAGTCGACTTGGGATAATTCTCGCGCTCTGTGTTTGCCTGATAGAAATCTCCTAATTTCGACCTGAGTTCCCGGCGGTAAGGAAGAGCGTTTTCGACTGCGCGAGATTTTCGTTGAAGAGTACCGGATTGGGGAGGACATTTCATGGTCCCGCGCTCGACCAATAGGGCGTTCATAGGGTCGCTCCTACGGTAGAGTATAATTCCCCTCGGTTTGGGTGTGTCGTATTCGAAATTGAAATTCCTCAGTGAGTCCAGTAGTTTGTTTGATTATCCTGGGACGCCTAGTCTCATGGGAACTTTTGACGGAAATACGATTTTGTAATTTTCGATTCTCGAATATATCTCGCGCGCTGTTTGCCTCGTAGAAAGCTCCTTCTTTCGACCCAGTAGTCCGGCTAGGAAGGATAGATGGGAGTTTTCTCTGCGCGAGATTATCCTGTTGAAAACCTGTGATTCTAGGGAAGACATTTTTCTCGGCCGCTCGATTCGACAAGGGCTCGATCATAGAGCGCCCACTCAAGGCAAGAGGTTTGCCCCACGTCCGGGTTTGGGATTCGAAATTGGAAAAAATTTCGCTCAAATAGTCCAGCGTTGCTGTTGATTACCCTGAGATTTGTGACAATGCTCAGTAGGTGACTTAGAGAGATAAAATTACGATTTCTGAATTCGACTTTGGTGATTATATGGTAAATCTTCCTGCGATGTGTCCTAGGATAAGCTCCTCTTTCGACCTGTAGTCCGGCGCTGGGTAAGGAGAGGAGGTTCGCTGTTGCGCGTTGAATATTTTCCGTGAAAAATGATTCTCGGTTGAAGGCATTTCGTCCGGCTGCGACTAAGGGTCTCGATCATAATGGATTTCGCCCACGGTGAGTGATATCTCCTTTCTACTCTCGGTCCAAAAATACGACTTTGGGGAATAATTCTAGCGACGTGTATAGCATGAGTTAAAATGTTACGGCTTTCGACCTGTGTCCCAGTGCTGCATGTCGGAAGTGAGAAGGAGTTCGTCGCGCGATATTTTTCGCTGAAAAGCTGGTTATTTCGAGTTGTTGTTTCATACAGGCCTGAGATTCTGACAGTGTGCTGATCAATTATTGGTCCTTCTAGATTGCGGTGAATGTATAATTTATTCCTCCTCTCAGTTTCCAAAATCCTGACTTTTGGAGATTTCGCTCGAGCGTATTGTGTATAGCCGTTGAGATAATAATTCTCCCGTACTTCTTGTCGAGCCGGGGCTGAGAGATATATTAGTGTAGATGTTCTCTGCATGCGCGGTGATTTCCGTCGAGAGCGGACTTTTGGGCTTGAGTGTTCATTTTTCTCGGCCGACTTCGCTCGCTTATAGGGCTCTCGATCATAGAGCGCCCTCGGCAAAGTAAGTTTTGTCCTCTCTCCACGGTCGGGTTTGGATTCGAATTGAAAAAAATTTCGCTAAGTCAGCGTGCTGTTGATTCCCTGAGAACGCATAGCTCAGGGTGACTTAGCGGAAAATACGATTTCGAATCGACTTTGGGAAAATCTCGCGCGTTGTTGTGCTACAAAATATCATCCTTTCTCTTTCTTACCTCGAAAAGGTACAGAGCTTGGTAAGGATTAGGTGAAGGTTTTCTCGCTATAGACAGCTGATGAATTAGTGAAAACCTAGGGAAATTTCGAGTTTTAGAATGTGCCAATATATCTCGGCCGCGCTCGACAAGGGCCGATCAGGTATGAATGTGCCCATGTAAGTAATGGGAATGGCTTAGTCCACCTCTCTCAGTCCAAATCCGACTTTGAATAATCTCGCGCGTTGTTGCCTGAGAAATCGCCTCTTTCGACCCTGAGGTCCCCGCGGGAAGGAAAGGAGGTTTCGCTGCGCGAGATTTCGTGAGAGCGGATTGGGGTAGTGCATTTCTCTCGGATAACGGTCTCGCTTCGACAGGTTGGGTGCTCTCTCGATGACTAGAGCTCGTCTACCACTCGGCAAGAGGTTTGCCCCACGGTCCGCGTGTTTGAGATTCGAAATTTGAAAATTTTCGCTAAGTCCAGCGTTCTGTTGATTCCCTGAGATTTGCATAGATCAGGGGTAACTTAGCGGAAAATACGATTCCGAATCCGACTTTTGGAAATTCTCCCGCGATGTTGCAAGATAAATCTCTCCTTTTTCGACCCTGAGTCCCGGCTGGAAGGAAGGAGGTTTCGCTGACCAGCGAGACTTTCGCAGTGAAAAATAGCGAAATATACGTGAAAGAAGGCATCCCTCTACTCGGCCGCTCGCGCCGACGAATGGCGATTCATTATGGTGGCGCCCAGGGTAAGAGATATCCCCTCAGTCCAAATCGACTTGTGGAAATCTTCGCGCGGATCGGTTCTAGGCCATTTCTACTCATTCAGAACCCTGTATTACTTCTCGTCGGAAGCATGGTGCTAGGGCGGGCGTGTAAGAGTGTGTCCCGTGAAGAGCTCTGTTATTTGGGTGATGTTATTCTCGGACCACGATCGACCAGGGCATCATAGAGCCTGCGGCCTACTCTTTTTTGCTACAGAGGATTTGCCCCACGGTCCAGGGTTTGGGATCTCGAAATAATGAAAATTTCGCTAAGTCAGCGTGGCTGTTGATTCCTGAGATTTGCATATGCTACAGGTTTTGACATTAGCGGAAATACTCAATTCGAATCCGACTTTGGAAATCTCCTCTCAGCTCGATGTTGTGCCAGAGAAATCTCTCTTTCGACCCTTGAGTCCGGTGGAAGGAAATGAGGTTACGCTGCGCGTGATTTTTCCTTGTGAAACCTGGATATTCGGGGAAGGCTATATATTTCTCTTAGGCCGGCGCTTCAGACAAGGCGCGATCATATGCCGCCAGTGGTAGAGATTCCCCCTCAGTGTCCATAAATCGACTTATTGGAAAAATCTCGCGCGTTGTTGCCTTAGAAATCTCCTCTTCCGAACCCTGAGTCCCGGCGGAAGGAAAGGAGGTTTCGCTGCGCGAGATTTCCCTCGTTGAGAGTGCCGATTGGGAGGGCTTTCTGCGGCCGCGCTCGACAAAGGGCGTCTAATAGAGCGCTCTACGTGCAATGAGTTTTAGCCCCCACGTATCGACGTGTTTGTGATTCGTAAACATTTCTTGTCTTGCGAGTTAAAATTCAGAAATTTGCTTTCCCTGATAAACGCATAGACTCAGTAGGACTTAGCGGAATACGATTTCGATATCTCGACTTGGAAATCTCCCTCGCAATGTTGCATGTAGAAATCTCCTCTTTCGACCTGTGGATGTCGGCGGAAGGAAGAAGGGTTTCGCTGGCGAAGAATATATTCCAGTGAAAACTACTTGTTCGGCGAAGGCATTTCTTCGTGCTGCGCTCACAGGGGATTTCATATGCCGCCACTCGTTATAGAGAATCCCTCTCGCGTCCAAATCCTCGACTTTGGGAAAAAATCTGCGCGCTGTTGTTTGCTGATGAACTCTCTTTCGACCCTGATGTCCAGGCGTGGAAGGAAGGAGGTTCGCTGCTCGAGATTCCGTGAAAACCTGATTATGAGAAGGGTATTCTCGCGCCGCGCTTCTGATACGAGGTGCGTATATGGCCGCTCCACTCGGTAAGAAAAATTATCTCCCCCTCAGTCCAATTCCGACTTTGAGGAAATCTTCGCGCCGTTTGTTGCCCGAGAAAGCTTTCTCTTTGGACTCTAAGTCGCGGCGGGGGGCAGGAGAGGAGTTTCCGCTGCGCGAGATTTCCGTTGTGGAAATTAAGCATGGATTTGGGAAGTAGGTATTCTCGCGCGCTCGCTTAAGAGCTAGCGATCATTATGGCCGCACAGGTAAAGAAATGATTCCCCCCTCAGTCTCTAAATCCGACTTTGGAAAATCTATCGCGCGCGGTTGTATTGCTGAGAAATTCCTCTTCGAACTCCCTGAGTCCGGCGTAGCGTAGGAAAGGAAGTTTCGCTGCGCGATGCATTTTCCGTGAAAAACCTGGATTGTGAGTGAGGGTTTAATTTCTCTCGCCGCGCTCGACAAGGCGATCTATGGCCTGCCTCCCTTACGCGTGTAAGAAATTACCCCCTCAGTATTCGATACTTTGGAAATCTTCGCGTCGTTGGTTGTCGAGAAAGCTGCTCTTTGGACTCTAAGGTCCCCGGCGGGGCCTGGGAAGGCGGTAGTTTCGTCTGCGCGAGGATATATTCCCTCGTTGAAATGCTGGATCTTGGAAGGTATTTCTCTCCGCCGCGCTACTCGACAAGTGTAGTGGCGTTCTTATGCGTCCAACGGTAAGATGATCTCCTCTCAGTTCAATCGATATTTTTGGTAAATCTGTCGCTTGCGTTTGTTGTACTTATGAGATCTCTCTATTCTCAGTGACTCTGCAGTTCCTGTGTCATCGGAGGAAGTAAGTTTCTCGCTGCGCGAGTATTTCTCTCGTGTAAAACCTGGATTTGGGCTCCAGAGTATCTTCTCAGCCGCCTGAACAAGGGCGATCATAAGGAGGCCGCCCAGAGTCAGAAATTTTCCATCGAGTGGTGCCACTGAGACTATTGAAATTTTGATTCTCGGTCGGTCCCGAAAAAAATGGCTGGTCATTAGGAAAAGTGTACTGTTCTGAACGAGAGTGTCGACGTACTGTCTGGTGTGAAACGTGCTCTCCCGAAGTCTGGTTTGGAATTTTTGTGTTGAAACTTGAAAATTTTTGGATTTTTCGATTAGCCTCTGCACCAGAAATTCTGAAATTTTATATATGGAATTTAAAAAATGTCTCGCACCGACCGTACCCACGTACTCGTCTGCGTCTTGAAAACGCGCTCTCGAAGTCTGGGTTGGTCGAAATTTTGGTCGGGAACTTAGAATTTTCTCGGGTCTGCCCGTTTTTTATAAAAAATTTGTGGTTTTTTGGTCACCAGAAAAATGGGCTGGGGATTAGCAAAGTGTCTCGGAACGTGACTGTCACGTACTTCGTCTGGGGTCTGAAACGTGCTACTCGCCGAAGTCTGTTGGTCGAATTTTGGCTCGGGACATGTAGAATTTTTGGCGGATTTTTTCATAGCCCGTGCACAGAATTTCGGAAAATTTTATATAGGGAATTTTAAAAAATGTCTCGCAACTTGAAGTCTTCCACGGTACTGTGTTGTTACGGCAAAGTATATCCAAGTTGGTTTGGTCGAAATTTACTGCAGACTTAGAATTTTTTCGATTTTTCTTTAAGCCGCTGCACCAAAAAAAAAAGTTGGTTTTTCGAAAAAAAATCTCGGAGGAGACTACATGTAGGCTCGTCTCGGTCTGAAACGTACTCTCCCGAAGTTTTAAAGGATGCCAAAATTTCAAGTTAATATATATGTATATTTTTCCATTCAATAAAAATTTATTTTTTGACTAAATATTTTTGCTGTGACGCGTGTGGTTATACGGGGGCGAGGAAGCATTATGTATAGAGAGGGGTAGCTGGCGCTGGCAAAAATTTATTTTTTCTATAAATTTAATTTTATTTAAGCGCTTTTCAAGCCTTTAGATATTATTTTTCTATCAAATTCGACCAAAAAAAAGTACGAGTGTTTGCCAATTATTATGTTTTACGAATTTCTGCCCACTGATTTAGGGGGTGGCCGGTGAGAAGAAGATAATACCTGGTTTCGGTGCCGAACCAGGGAGGGCGGTCGCATGCACTTTCTCCTTCCGACCTTCGGTAGCTAGGAGAGCTAGTGAAGAGGTATACTTGAGGCTTCTGCCTTGCAGTAGTAATCACTCGACAGCCGGGTACTCTGAGCAGGTTGCGCAGTTATCAGCACCGAATGTCAATGTCGAGCGGGCTACTGCGTCTGTTATTCAGGAGTGGTATATTCGCCTAGCCGTGGACTAATGGCTTGGATACGTTAGATCTCCCACCAGCTGAGATTCTAGCTACCAAGCTCTCAGTCAGGCAGCGCAGACGACACCCATCATCGCCCTGC
The DNA here is from genome assembly GCA_015478945.1 of Trachelipus rathkii. NCBI lineage: Eukaryota > Metazoa > Arthropoda > Malacostraca > Isopoda > Trachelipodidae > Trachelipus > Trachelipus rathkii. The sequence continues at coordinate 27,716 of JABUQX010096437.1, forward strand.
TCCCACTCTTCCGAGACATAGAGGCCCTTCGAGGAGAGGTGGAACAGGGGAAGATGATTTGGTGAGGCAGCGGGGGATGATGAGTTTACTCCGGTGTCCACACACTCGGTGGCGAGCATCCGTTGTTTAATGTCAATGTCACGTCTCTCTCTGCGATCAGGAGTGGTACGAGGGCTAGAGCGTGGGGACTGTTATGGAGGACCTTCCACCGGTTCTGCTGTGTCAGCGAGGGCAAAGCTCGATAGTGAGTACGCCGGCTGGGCGGACGAGTTATGTGTCTTGTGAGGTGTTGGTGAAATCCTTCCAGGGACTAACCAGGGAGTTCACAGGCATTAGTATGTCCCGTGGCCCTCTCACGGTGAATTGCTCTCTCGACGAGTTGGAAGCCGGAGGTACGGAGACTGCAGGAACGAGGCGGGCTTCCGTGACCAAAGGTGAAAAAATCAAATCGATTGGTGTCAATAGCTCCCGGAGAGGTTTGCACGCCGGGTGATCGAACTTTTCCGTGATTTTGTTCGAAAAAGGCGGAATTTCGCCTTTTCACGGAAAGTAGAGCTTTTTTTGGTCGACCTGCCAAGGTCTTGGACGATCTTTTAGGCGGATGGTTGAGGGGTTATCTCGGAGTGGCAGCTTCTGGGCCGCCTTGTAGCGGCTACGAGGAGAGCACAGTCC